>CAODLS010923395.1:0-11844 GCA_948243855.1 Flueggea neowawraea | reverse complement strand
AAATCATATTTGATAACTTAATCAGAACCACTATTCACGGATAATTCATCCAATTAAATATGCACAGAAATAAGAAACAAGATGAAAAATGCCTCATACTATATATATCAAATATAAAGGGGTAAACAATGTGCTTGGGGCTAGAGCTTACACTAACATTTTATTTTGAGGCTATTAATTTAATTTGGGAAGACAAATCCATATAATTTGTGGCCTAATTTTGTTGTAAATTTTGAAATTAAAAGAATAATCAACTATTTTACGGGGTCATAAGACCAAAATAATAAAAACATTTATACGTGGAGATTTTTCTTTTCCTCTTATAAAGAGATTTCCTTATATGTGCCTATAATTATATTATATTATTTTCGATCAAGAAATTATATTATATTATATATTACTTACAATTTTTCCAGGTCGAATTTGTGCATAAATTTGGTAACCCTACCAAAAGTCCCTGTCATTAATTTCTTCACACACGAAATAAAACTCACGAGTATTAAAGTTAACTCGAGTGCTAATAAGATACAAAATCATTAATAACTCTGTTTGATTTGATTTTATATATTTACGTCCTAATTATGTTTTATTTTTCCACGCAAAAAGACAAACAACAACCTTGAAAAGTTGTATATTTTTCTCCTATCATGAAATTTTGTCCGTCAAAATGTTCAAATGCAACTTTGGTGTGACAGTACTCGATTTGGATTATTAATGCAATTTATTTGTAAATAAAAACAAAATAAACTATTTCTTTTCTTTCCCCATCTTTTCCATCAAAACAAATGGCACTTGTCCTTAAACCACAATCTCTTTCACTTTTTCCTCTGACAAAGATGTCATATTTGGATTTTAATTCATATATACCAACAAAATATATATTTTTCTAGAACTAATTATTATTAATTGTTTCTTATTCAACTCCATGAAATGTGTTTCACTTGATGTTTGATGAATAAATAATTCAATAGATTAAATATTTAATTAATCTGTTAGTTAAAGTTATTAAATGAAAATGTATGACTATGTTGAAGGTCCTGATGGAAAACCATGCACCATGGTGGTAAGGACTTCTCATTGGATTGTCCCACATTACTGGATATGGGGTCTACCATTCTCCTTTTTCTTTTCCACAAGATCTTCCCAACTCATCCATGAAAGACCTAATCAAACCATGCTCAGGACACTGCTTTGCCTTCTCCTCTCTCCAATGGCAAGTCTCATTTTACACTTTCTTGTTCATCAGTTGTTTTCATATTTGACTCTTACTGATAACCGAACTTTCAATCCCTTACTGCTGGAGTTTATGAAGTAGCGCTAATTAATTGGCTTTGTTGTAATGAATTTTGACAGAGGCATGTAGTTTCCAAGTTTATAGAGTCCTACATTCTCTACAAGCTTCCTCTGGAGAAGTATGGATTGAAGCCAGATCACCCTTTTATCGAAGATTATGCTTCTTGTCAAATGGCTATCATTCCAGAAAAATTCTTCCCGGAAGCTGACAAGGGAAAGATTATTTTCAAAAAAGCATCAAAATGGTGATTCAGTAGGGAAGGAATTGAGTTTGATGATGGAACTAAACTTGATGCTGATGTTGTGATTTATGCTACTGGTTATGACGGCAAGAAAAAACTTAGAAACATCATGCCAGAGCCGTTCCGGAGCTTGCTAGATTATTACCCTTCTGGACTCATGCCTTTGTACAGGTAATTCCACCCGAAAATTTTATGAAAAATGTGTCAATCATAATTAAGAAGGCGCTGATGAATATTTCTTCCAATTTGCAGGGGAACAATTCATCCACTGATACCAAACATGGCTTTTGTGGGATACATGGAAAGTGTAGCTAACCTTCACACAGCAGAGCTGAGAAGCATATGGTTAGTGCGACTTGTCGATTGCAAGTTCAAGCTTCCTACAGCGGAGAATATGCTGCAGCAAGTGCTCAAAGAGATTGAGGTGATGAAGAGGACGACGAGATTTTACAAGAGCAAACACTGTATCTCCACTTTTAGTATCAATCACAGTGATGAAATCTGTGAAGAAATGGGGTGGAGCTCATGGAGGAAGAAGAACTTGTTGGCAGAAGCATTTAGCGCCTATGGTAGTCAGGATTATCAAGAGGAATGATTTTCCGCAATAAGCATCTTAATTACTACCATTCATTATTGATTTGAAAGCGTATAATAAGCACATAAGTGCCATTCAATTTTCAAATTCTATAGCGTTCCATTGTATTTTTCTGCATAAAGAATAATAAAAGTGAAAATTATATATGGTATTATCATAATTCAGATTGGATATAAGATCCATTAGCCTCACTAATTGTTGCGCGGCCTCGGCTAATTTCAATCTGTCTGCAACAGGGCTTCAACAATGTTTCATAAAACAAATAATTAGCATACTCAGAAGTGATAACAGAAACTTCATTCTGTCGATGCTTTCTTTGCAAAACAAAGAGGGTCGAAACTCCAAACTCAACTAAGCATGTAATTACAGGGGATTTGGATAATACAATAGTTGCCTAACTCCAAATGAACAGATTCAAATCGGAAAGCAACATGACTTACAAAACTAGTAAAATCAAATGCTTTGAAGTAGCTTCAGAGTCTCATCGATATGCTTCTCGGGTTGGAATTGGTTGTTGTAGATGAGTTGAACAACCCCCTTCTTGTCAAGAACATAAGTCTGTCGGCCGGGTAAGGTTCCGAATAGGTCTGCTGGCACTCCCCATTCTTTCCGGACTTTGTTACCTTCATCACTTAGCAATGTGAATGGAAGTCTGTATTTCTTTGAAAATGCCTGCAACCATTGGAGGGTTTCTGTCAATTTCATGTGTGATTGCATACAATTAAAAATCCAAAACAAAATTAATTATGCACGTCATCAAAATGCGGCCATTGTATTACAAGCTAATGCAACAAAACCACCACCACTGTAGAGGTGCTCTAATAGGACTATATACATTCACACCTAAAAAGAACACGGTTATTAGTGAAATATTAGCTTTCCAGAGCTCTTCCTCCTATGGCATCTGCTTAATAAGCCTTTTAATGATTAAATGTGATTGAAAAACGGAGTGTGTTACCTTGTGAGATGATGGATCATCCCCGCTAATTCCAACAACCTCAGCTCCCCCTTTCTTGAACTTTTCGTACGAATCCCTGAAAGCACATGCCTGAAAACAAAACACATTTCTTACTTATCTCCACAAACTATATAGTCAAATATGCCTTTGGTCAGTTAATATAATCAAAACCCCTTTCTCCTCTTATAAGGAATACATTATTAATCATGACATCCCCAAATTTTTTTCTTCATTAAAAGTCAAGCCACAGACACCAATGCTGTTAAAATTGCGCCCCAAAAAAACACAACTACAAAGCACTATTGTCATTAGCTCTTAAGCAGAGCCAATTCTTGAATTCCAAGTGCAATTTTTATTACAAGAAGGATTCACATGCACATGTCTTATAAACAATTAAAACAAATTATCATCAGGTTTGGTCAAAATCACAGCCGAAATTTCAGAATGCATGAACTGTAAAATGTCAAAAACCCTGAAACAATCTAGGTACTTTAATCAAAACAAACAGAAGAGGGGAAATCAATTACCTGTTTGGTGCATCCAGGGGTTTCATCAGCAGGGTAAAAATAGACAACAACAGGCTTTCCTTTGAACTTGGAGAGGCTCACATTCTTCCCATCCTGATCTTTCAATGTGAATGAAGGAGGCACCTGCCCTTTACTCACCTTTAAATCCACACAAAACCGAATAAATTAAAACCACCAAAACAAACCCACAAAGCAAACATACTAATGTATTGAAGAAAAGATAAATGTACCTTTGCAAGAATTGTAGTCTTGAATGAAGAAGAAAAGAGCACAGAGAAAGAAGAAGAATTTGACAACTTCAGGCCATGAAACTGTGAGTTTGAGGATTTAGAGAGGAAAGAGAGGTTTTGAGAAGACAAAGATTTGGGTTTGTGAGTGGGGAGGAGTGAGGGAAGGAAGTGCTTTGAAAGAGTAGTGGAAGCCATTTTGATAAATAAAGTATTCACTATTGAAGATAAGGAAACAACAGCAAAATATGTTTTAGAAAAGGAAGAGATGTTCTTGTTTTTTTCTTTTGTTTTGTATTGTTATCAACTTATGTGTATGTTCGAAGTAGTAATTGTAGGAAGCAGAGGAAGATAATGGTGGGATCCTATTGGGAGAGACGACGCGGATGGATTGGCTTTTGGGCGTGGACAAATACTAACCTCAACATATATGGTTGTTATGTGATGGCGCTAAATAACCAAGTGCTAATCAATTTTTGAGGTATTATTTTTTAAAATATTAATATATATTTTAATTTTATATAAATAATAATTTTTATATTTATTTTTTAAAATGTCATATTTTTTAAACTAAATTTTAAAAATGTTATATTTATTTTCTATAAATTTTAATTTTTTAATTTTATTTATTTAATTATCTATCTCTCTTCAATTCTCTCTCTCTCTCACTCTCTCCTACTCAAACCCTAGTCACTCCACCCAAAAACCCTAGTTTTACCACGCCGCCGTCCTAACCACCACCTATGTTGTCTCTTTCCTCTTCCCTCCCCTTTGTCTCTCTCCTTTTCCATCGTTCTCTCTCCTCTTCTCCTTCTTGGCCTCTTCTCACTCCTCTTCGCCCCGCGACGAGATCTGGTTGCTCCGCCACCCTCTCGGCCTCTTCGTCGAGCCGTTTGCCTCGGTTCGTCCTCTCCGTCGATGATCTTCTCCTCCGTCGTGATTTCATCTCCTCTATCACTCTGGTTCTCCTTCTTCCATCCTCGCTCTTCTTCTCTTAACCTCGCTCTCCGTCGCGAACGGACAACGGTTGCGAGGGGACGTGACACGAACAGATGGCGGCGATAGTGCTGTGGTTCTTTGAAGGGGGCGACGACGTGGCTGAAACCCTAGGGTTTTAGTTTTGTTATTTTTAAATTTACCTTAATGCCATTTACTGCCAGTTTTCCTTTTTTCTGTCTACTTATTACATTTTGTGAAGTGCTATTATTTTTTTGTTTACAATGGTTTGCAATAATACATGTACATCGTTGCAAATCATTGTGAACCTTAAAATCGCTTTAAAAAATATGTTTCAATGAAAAATTTGTTAAATCTTAAAAAAAACATTTAGACTTTTTAGAAAAATTTGGATTGTGTGAACTATTGCTAATTTAAAAATTGTACTTCAAATTTTAGAATGTAGACTATTTTGTGAACCATTGTAAACGGAAAAAAATAAAAAATTATTTAGAATTAAAAAATATGAACTGTGTACTCTATTTGTGAACCGTTTAAAATGGTTCACAAATGTTTGCAATAATATACAGTATAATGTACAATATTTTTGTGAATTATTGTAATGCCAAAAAATAAAAAAAAAATATTAAATTAAAAAATATAAATTGTGTACATATGTCTTTTGTGAACTATTTTAAAATGGTTCATAATAATATACAATATAATGTACACTATTTTGTGATCCATTGTGAAAGTCAAAATCGACCCTAAAAAATATCTTTTAAAGAAAAAAATGGTTTTAAATTTATAAAAAAATAATTAAAAAAATTATTTATACTTTTTTTTTGAAAATATGAATTTTGTAGTGTATTTGTGAACCGTGGTGAACCCAAAACATAATCTAATTAAGAAAAAAATAATTTCTCATAAAAAGTCAATTTCTCGAGAAAAAGTGATTTTCTGGCAAAAATTGGCAATTTCTCACATGCTTTCAAAAAATGAAATTTTTAATATGTGATAAATATAAAATAACATTCTTAATATTTACAAACTTAAAATATTATTTTTACAAAATGGAAAAATGGCATCTCATCCCACAGACTAGTACGCGCCGATTTCTCGGCCCAGCTGTTCTTCGTCAATGGGCCTCAGTGTTTGTTCTGTTTTTCTATAAAAATTAAGGGATTTATAAATACTACAATCAAATTTACAGATTTATAATCCCAAGTTTTAAAATTTCAACCCGTTACTTCCAAAAATTTCAACACACAATTTCCAAAATTTCAAGCATATATCCAACTAATAAAAATTAAAACCAAACAGACTTTTGTTTATATTTATTTGTATGTTGTTTATATTTGTTTATATATTGTTTCATATTTATATATTAATTAAAATTATTTGAATCTTATTTATAAATAACATATAAATAAATATAAACACAAAAACAAATATAAACAAAATAAGAGTTCGTGAATTTAAAAATTATATCCGTGAATTTAAAAATTACAACTGTACGAACGAAATATTAGAAATTGTATTGTAATAAATATACTCATTTCCTATAAAGTAAATTTTACAAAGTTTAGTAATAATGATGTAATTATCACTAAAATTTCATGCGACTGTACACTATTTCTTGTGTGGAATAGAAATTTGAAACATCCTACTCTCCACAATCACTTTACTGGAAACCAAGTGAACAAAAATTTGAAAGGAAAAATCATTCAGCGTATCTCAGGTTTAGTGTTGATAGTTCATTTGCTAAATCCCGAGATAGTTGCTGCAAGGGATGATTACTCTAAAGTTTGTCTCATTCAAATTTAGGGCTTGATTGGTTGAGTATCAGAAAGGGAGAAATGCTACTTTTTAAAAAATAAGTAAATTTTCTTTACTTGATTGAACTTTTTGGAAAGTTAAGTTTTTGACTTTTATTTGATCTTGGAAAGTAACTTCCTAAGGGGTTCACGAAGTTCAATTTCTTTAATAACTAGCTAAACATTTTATGAATATATCCTCACAATACTATTCATTTATAATTTTTTAAAATTTTATAAATTATTTCAATAATAAATTATGATAAATTATTTTATAAATAAATTATTTATAAAATATTTTATAAATAAATTTCAATTTTATATAATTTATAAAAAAATATTTTATATTTTTAGGATTTCCAAAATATGTTTTATATGAAATAATTTCATTTAATTATATAAATATTTTTTTTCAAATTTTTTAAAAAATAGCCTTTATTATAGAATTGTGTGAAAAAATAACTGTAGTTTTATTTCTCATAAGAAAAAATATATTATATAATAAAAATAAATATTTTTCTTTAATATTTTAATATTATTAATTTAAATTTAATAAAAATAAAAATATTATTGACTTTTTTTAACTAGCTTTCTAAGAAATATAGTTTTGAACCAAACACAATAAGTTGCACTTTCCAACAATTCAATGTGCCAACCAAACACATTTAAAAGTTATTTCCTATGAAGTTACTTTCTGAAAAGTAATTTATCCGGGAAGTTGAACTAAGCAAGTCCTAAATTAATCAAGCAAAACACCATAATATCATGATCTAGCGTTCAAATTCGCGTAGGCCGAGACAAAGACTAGGAAATGTCTGAAGACGAAAAAAAATGTAATTGTAACATTTTGATACTACGTTGCGCCACAAAACTATCTCTATTGAAGCAAATTATTAGGCTCAGGATTTCAGTCTTATAGAGATTTCGCAGGTTAATTACATCCCCAATAGATACATGATACACTTCAAAAATCCCTCAGATGTAACGTTAACTGTTTATATCTCAATCTATACTATATTCTTTTTATACATACTAACTTAAGCATTGGTAAGAACTGTTTCAGAATATTTCCAAGGCTCAAGTTTGCTCACTTTTCTTTTCCAGGTCCGGCCTTTTACAAGGACAATCTTTATCATTCAATATCTTAGTTTCCTGACTGAAATGTTATCTATAGGTGTCAAGTCTTATGAAGCTGACAAAACAAAATTCATTTGTTATTCTAAATTGTGAATAAGGGGAAAAACATGCAAAATGAGATTGGAGTTAAGATATGATGATCATGACCAACCTCACAAGTCACAATCTGAACTTGTAGTGTGGTTCGTCCCGAAAGAACGTGTTCCATGGACATCGTTAACATTGATGAGATGATTGGCATGATTTTGGTGTCTCCATATATAAAATGTGCCAAACTTTGTTGCATGCATGTAAACAAAGTCATTTAACACATTGGAAATTAGAAGAGCTTTTCTATATCCAATTATGCCTATCTCAGTTACAGTAAGTTATCTTCGAGCAGTAGCTCAGGTCTTAGGGTTGATTCTTTAGTGGTAATCACGTATATTTGGTGGTAAATAAAAGTTCTGAAATATTCGAGACAGTTAATTACTCTGAATATACGATATCATACATTGTATACTCAGCCATATTTTTTTTTATAACTATATATATATTAATTTAGTTTTATGGTCGTTCTGATTCAGAGATCAATTCTACATCAATAACGAAAAAGCAAAAAAGTTGTGCCAGATAATAACTTGAAAGCCAATGTAATTACACGAATAGAAATAATTACTCTTTAATATTTAGATGATTAAATTATGAATGGACAAGTACCCTAAGTACTGTATATGGAGTCCCAAATCAAAATTCAATTCCTTTTTTTTTTTTTTCTCTTTTCTTCTTCTTTTGTAGAGCACCAAATCTCTAATGATATGCTGTTCTTTTTGGGTCAAGTTTGTACTCTAAATTCTTGATAAAAAAAAAATCTAAAATAATTGGTTTAATTTAATCAATTGATGGATAATGATTTGATTTGATTTAATATTGTTTACAAGTCTAAAAGACGATGTTCATAGTTAAAGAAAGAAGAGTCCGTATCATTTTCTGAGTGACTCTCAACACTTTTTTTACTTGTTAAAATTGTAATTCACTAAATTGGTGTTGGTGGTAACTACTGGCATGCATGGGAGGGGTCACGCCTGTGGTTCATAGGAGCGGCGATCATGGTGGCAGCGATGCAATGCTTTGTCTGGTTTAGTTGATTAGGAGTCATCCACTGAAAGTGAACCAAGTTGAGACTTTCCACACACAAAAAAAAAAGTTGCCAAAAAGTGTAAATAACTAATTCGGTTACCTTCCTGCCTTATCAATTAGCGTCTTTTTGAATGGTCAATTTTGGTGTCACAACTAATAACTTCACAATTTTTTGCAGCCCTTGGTCTCTAGTTTTTTGCAATTTGGGCCCTTTTGTTCTGATCGGCATCTTTATTCTCTTGTCATCAAATTTTGAAGTGAATTGTTTCCTGTTCTGAAGTGTTTTTTGCTCGAGCTTTATAAGAAATAAACTAGTTCAAATAATTAACAGACTTCAAATTTAGTGATATTAGAGTAATCCTAAATTTAACATAGAAGTATTGAACGATAAAAATATAATAGTTTTTTTTTTTAAATATTTATATCATTAGGTATGAATTTTACAATTATTGGATGTACTTTGGTAACTTGATTAGTATTTTTGTGACAAGTAGAACACTCAATAAAACAAATATAGTAAAGTGTTGATAAATGTTGTGCCACCATTACACATCTAATCTATTAAAAGTTAAGATAAAGAATCGTCTATAAATACTTTTTATCTCAATCTACATAGACGTTTTTCTAAGGACAAAATAATGTGAACTAACAATCAGTTCAGAGCAAACAATACCTCAATCAAGGGAAATGTTGATTAAGTTGAAGCATTGTCTACAATAATTAGCGCCGTCAGTGCAAACCATCTTGAGGCTTCCCTTATTCAAGTTAAGTCTCGTATCGTCGAGCAAAGGGGATCTCATATCCTTCCTTTCACTAAGGTGGCGTAACAAAATTGTGCAGGCTGATTGTCAACCTTCTTTTTATCTCGATGAACTTTTAGAAATTTAAAATTTTTCATTTTAAAAAATTCAACTTAAAAATGATGATTCAATGCACATTTTATATTCTATATATAAATAGAATGTTGTTTTTCTTTTTATCTACTATATATTTTTATATTTATATTATTTTTTCTTTATTTTCAAAAAATAATAATTTTAAAGAGATCACTCATGAAAGAACAAATTTGGAGCATATGTCAAGATTTAGTCCATTTCGAGCATACCAATGAGCAACATAGTTGTTTTCTACGGAAGTGTGTTCAAAAGATATGGAAGTTATTTAAGAGACATTTATCTTGCTTGATCCTAAAACAATCCTGGTAAAAGAAAAACTCAAAATAAAAATTTTGCATTTCAATGACTGACTCATACAATATTATTATAAATTTAAACTAAAAATATAAAAAAGTTGATAATTTATTGACTACAAGAAAGGAAACAAAACAAAAAAGGCTTCGCCTTGCTTTCTCTCTCCCTCCTCTGAGAGTGGAGCTTTTCCCTCTTTCGTAGGGTTTTTTTTTCTTACCGTCGTTTTCTTTTCTTTTCACTCTTTTGTAGGGTTTCTTTGTCTCACTGTCGTTTCGGTTTGATTGGCCCTCCTCTACTCCCTACCGTCGGTCTCCTTGGTCTACGGTGGGTGAGGCTGTTCTTGTTAGTTTCTGCTTGTTTTGAATAATCTCCCCCTCATGGTTCTCAGTTTGAGCAGTTCGTTGTTGCTCCGGTCCCTCGTCGATTTGTCGACGATGACGGATGGTAGGGACGGTGATGGTTGGCTTAGATCCATAGATGGGTGGAGTAGATTTAGTTGTTTTGGGATCCGGTCGATGACGTTCCGTTTCCATGGGTGGTGGTTGGCATTTATGTTGCTACTGCCGGTGGAGTACGGTTGCTGGTGGAGGACGACGTTCTCTAAGGTGGTGACTCCGGATCTGGGAGTTGCACGTCTTTCCTTCCTGGATTTGGGGGTCGGCAGTGGGGCGTGGTTGTTCTTGGTTGTGGTCCGGTAGGGTGGAGGAGAGCAGCCTTGTTGTTGCTGTAGGTGGTGGCTCGCTGCTCGTGGTTGATGCCGGTGGCGAACCATTTCTGGTGGTGGACAGTTATTTTGTGGTAATGAGTGGTTTCTCAGGCGTTGTTGGTGGAGGTGGGTGGCTACTGGAGAAAGACGATAGTTTCGATGATGAATTGTCCAAATCGGGTAGACAAAGGTTCCACACAATCGCTTTCGAGGTCCGGTCCACATCCGGTTCAAGCTCCAACCCTTTTATTTCTAAACCTGTGTTAGATTGTTGTTGTATGACTATTGTATGTTGCCTTGTTCAATCTGCTCATGTTAATGCAGATATGTTGGCTTGTTTAGCCCTTTACTTGACCTTTCTAATGAATCTTTGGATTAAGGTTTTACAACAATGAAATCTCGATACAGTTCTGTTCAAAAAAAACAAAAAAGGCTTCAATTTGAACTTCATTGTCAAAATTATAAGAACAAGGATCAATTAGAAAAGAGTTAGAAAGTAGAGGGACATTGGAAATGACCACAGAAGACGCCGGCCCCACCAGATCAAGTGAGTGACACGTACCTTTTTCTCCCTACGCTAAACTTCCCAAATCCCATCCAATCGGTGGTGATTCGAGAGGGAAGCTTTCTTTAAGGCCTCATAATTCGCAACCGAAACACGTCAAAACGACAATGGAGCAATCTCAAAACGTCGACGCTTCCCGTGTCTCCGTCCTCAACTGCATCGATCTCTCTTGCCCCGACCTTGACCGTTCTGTCTCTCTCCTCAAGCAGGTCTCTTTCTATATTCATTTGTTATTATTTAACGCATTAATAATCGTTATTAATGTTGGTGGTGGTGTTGACTGGTCAAAGGCATGTTTGGATTGCGGGTTCTTTTACGTGACAAACCATGGGATAAGCAAGGATTTTATGGCGGAGGTGTTCAAACAGAGCAAACGGTTTTTTCAGTTACCGTTAAGTCAGAAAATGGAAGTGTTGAGGAACGAGAAGCACCGGGGCTATACGCCCGTCCTAGACGAGTTGTTGGATCCTGATCATCAAGTTCATGGTTTGTGTGATTCTAATCCTGAAAAAGTTCACTTTGATATATTTTT
>CAODLS010923372.1:0-15902 GCA_948243855.1 Flueggea neowawraea | reverse complement strand
TGTTGCTGTAAGAAGAAAGGTGCTGGCAGAAAGAACTAATTTTGAACAAACTGCAGCTGCCATGGAGGTCACTGGGAAATGGAAGTGTCCCCAGAAGGGAAAGCCGATGATCAAACCTCCTCTGAAACAGCTTCGACTTGAGCAATGGATTCGTAGGCAGCCATAAGAGCTTCAGTTTGATCTATCAGTGCTTGTTCACTTGCAGTGATTCCCTTTATAGTTTTAGTTCAGTTCATCACATCATTGTCCTGCTTGATCCTCCAGAAATAGTTGTGACTTGTTTGCAAGGCTTTTTAGATGTTTTTCAGTTCATCACATTATTTTTTTGAAACATTGATGACTTTAACTTTTAGTCTTAAATATTGTAATGAGAAAACAATAAGAAGAAACAAAAGCTTAAATTGAGAGATCTACAAGAAATGAAAGAAAGAGTTTTAGCAGATAACTCTCCGGCTAGGGATATATATGGGTTTGGGCAATGGAGTGATAAACTCTCCACGTAAGCTTCAACTTCAACAACTATGTTAGTTAGAAAATTAGTAGTGAAGTACCTCAATTTTATCTTAACTTATAAAGACATCCTCCTTGTTTGAAAATCTTTATCTGCAAATAAATGGAAGACTTTAACCTAAGCAATTTTTGAATGACAATTTTAGCGTTTCTTATAAATATAACCTAAGCAAAATATTTATTTTTTTGTGTTTGATTTTGGCTGGAGGGACTTTGTTACTGGTGGTAGTTTGGGATTAAGGAGAATGGTGGTCTAATATTGGTGATAATTGTTGGTGTTTTGTGTGAAAGTTGCAAAAGTGGTAATAAAATCGGGTCATTATTTCCTACATCTTAGCAACTTTTGTTGGTATAATTTAACATTCCTTCTTGTTTTTTTCTATGGATGGTGGTATTTTTATAATTTGGAAATGTTAGATAGTTTTTCAATCAATGTTGTGTCTTGAAGAGTTCACTTCATAATACCTTCTTCCCTTATAAGTTGTCTTTGTTCACTAGTTCTGCTAAGTATATATTTGACCATCTTTAGATTATTCTAATGAAGAAATTTTAAATTCATATTTTTAGACAAATCTTTAGATTATGCTAAGTTTATATTCTTTCAATGAAGAAATTTTAAAATTCTAACAAAAAAATAGGAAAAGCGAGCCCACTATGACTAATAAATAGCAACAACTAAAGCAATGATGGTCATTACTAAAAACATATAAACTAACAAACCGTGATCACTATAACAACGTTAATAGATTCATGGGCCACTATTTCCTATATTTTAGCAATTTTATAACCATAATTTAACAACATTGATTGTGGTTTGTGAAAGGAGCATTACATTGATTTGGAGTTGATGGAGCATTAAAGTTATTCACCATTATTTCTTTTTCTTATTTATTTGAGGCGATAGCTAACACATCTTAATAAGAATCTAATTCTAACCTCTCAATACAAAGAACCAATTTGCATTGTTTAAAAATGCCTTAATGATTAAAGTTATTCATAACTATTAGAAACTGTTTAGTTTGGCCAAAGTGCACTGCTTAATTATTTAAGAGTCTATAATGGGAAACATATTACTCCATTACAAGGAATAAAAGATTCCCTCATTTTCTCCATTAATCAAAGTTGATTTCCATTAAGCCCCTGTTTGTTTCATTGGAAATGAATGGAAAAGAAAAGAAAAGAAATGAAATTTGATTTATTTTCTATTGTTTGTTTCAATAGAAATGGATGGAAAAGAATTAAAAAAGAGGGAAATGGAGAGAAATATAGAGTCAGTTTTATTTCTCACCAATTTGGTGAGAAATGGAGAGAAATGCCATTTCTCTCATTTCTTTTCTTTTTCATCCTTCTCATAAGGATCCAAACAAGGCCTAAGGGAGAAGTTGGTGGTTGAGTTGATCTCATCTCTACACGCATGATTTGAAGTTGTGAGTTCGAAACCTACCAGAGAAAATAGAATTTAAGGGTAGTTTATGAATTATATTGTACCAGTTCTAAACAAAGGTTGATTTCTATTAGAAATCAAATAAAAACAACGTTTTCTATCTCTTAACCTTTAAAAGCAGGGAAAAAACCTGAAGCATCTTCATCATCAAGGTTTTGGAAGTCAACCACATAACAAATATCTTCTTCATCTCCATCGAATTTAGTCATCAAAGTTTCCGATTCCTTTTGATTCTGATTTTGTTTCCAGTTCTAATTTCGAAGTTTGAACCAAACAGCCTATTAGAATTTTCAAATGAGAAGGATGGTTCCGAAAATTATGACAAACATGAATGACTGAACTTGTAATTTACCTTATAATCTCCTTTTACTCTCGTGCTACAATCTGGTGTCAACGCAAGCTGCGACTAGTACACAATTACTCATCTCACTCTCCCACAGAGCCTGGTGACTGAATCTCACAGACCACCCCCAAACACCATCAACAACAAGAAATGGGTACTTTTAGAATCCTTACAAGAACTCTGAAACACCACTACAGTCACCAAGCAAAGCCTCTTAACTTCTCATTGTCAAAAGTCACAGTTTTATATCCTCCAGACCTCTATCGATACACAGCCCGTAGAACCCTCATCTTGGATTCTCTCTCATCACAGTCTGTCAGGCTTCAAAGGTTATCAGACTCTGACTCTGGTAAAAACCCACCTTAAATTCTGGCAAAGTTTGGACTTTGATGATTTTTCCCATAAAAAGTATGGACTTTTAGTTACTATCCTTTTTTTTTTGTTCTTATTGATTTTTTTTTGGTGTGGCAGGTATTGTTGAGGTTAATTTGGATCGTCCTGAGGCTAAGAATGCTATTGGGAAGGAGATGTTGAGAGGATTAAGACATGCATTTGAAACAATCACTAGGGACGACTCTGCTAATGTTGTTTTGATCTCTAGTTGTGTTCCTAAGGTGTTTTGTGCTGGTGCTGATTTGAAGGTAACGAAATGATTATCTGAGTGTCATAAGACTTGTGGGTTTTCTTTGTTTTCGGAGCTTGTAATGGTACCGTCCAATGAGGGATTAGAATTTTGATTTTTTCTCATTTTGTTTTCGTGCTGTTCTGCTGTGGGATGATGTTTTAAATATTTGAATTGATTTGATTGGGAAGGAATTTCTAAACTTCTATGATGTTTATGGTTGAAAATCCGTGTGTTTGATCTGGTTGTTTGGTTTTTATTTACTTTATTTTCTGCGTTCTGTGTTGGAGACTTGCATTGAGGTTGCTTCTATAGTTATGTTCTTTGGGATATTTCGGTTGCTAATCTTCACTTTTTTGTATATATTTTTTCTGGAACGTGCTTAATATGTGATGGACTCTTCATGCGTTTGACATGTCTGCCTTTCATTGCCAGGAGCGCAAGATGATGACTCCTTCCGAAATTCAATTTTTTGTCAATACATTACGGTCCACATTCACTTTCATAGAGGTGGGATATGCTTCATCAACAATAGTTCTTAATCCTTAAATATTATTAGTGCCACAATCAGATGATACTGGAATTACTATAACTTTTGCTGTGTGGATTGTTATATAATATACTGTGATGAAATTTGGATGAGTAGACATGTACACGTAGATTAAAATGCATATATCTATGATTTGACTACCAGATCTGTGAAAAGGTTTTGATATGGTACAAACTTTCCCTGAATGCATTTTTTGCTCTTTATTTGCAAAATTTATTTTTGACATGGTGCTGCTTCCTCTGACCCCATTCCACCTATTCTGGTGTAGGGAATATTATCATGCGCTGTTTGTATTCAGCATATGAAATGTTTACTGTACTCATCTCTTTGCAATTATTTCAAAAGATTTTCTTTTTCCGTTCATTATCTTGACTTGTATGTCTCAACTAGTTATATGAATTATAATCTATCAATGCAGACACTTTGTATCCCTACTATTGCTATTATTGAAGGAGCAGCATTGGGTGGTGGACTTGAAATGGCTTTGTCATGTGATCTTCGAATATGCGGTAGTTTCAAATTTGTTCATGCACTCGATTACCTTGTTGTCATTATGTACATACTGCTCAGGATGAATCTAATTTGCTTGTTGTGTCTCACTTCGATTGTCTAGGAGAAAATGCAGTACTAGGGCTGCCTGAAACTGGACTTGCTATAATCCCTGGGTAATTTTTTCTCTTAGTTACGTGTTTAGATCTGCATATCCTTTGCAATTTTACTTGATTCCAACAGAAGCCAATCTCTCCCTCAATTTCTCTTCTTGCACTTCCCCAAAATATATGTACTTTTAATTGTACTTTTCTGGCCTATCACTTCAGCAATGTATTTGCTTATCCAGAAAGTTTGCCAAACTAGTGGTTAATGTAATTCTTATTCCTTATGCATTGCCTCGAGCAGCTCGTTGTTATTTATCAACTCCTGCTTCCTTTAATCTCGAGGCAATTCACTTGGTGAGACATCATTTCATGAACCTCTGGTGAAATCCTGGTGCTTAACAGGGCAGGCGGAACACAAAGACTTCCTAGATTGGTTGGAAAATCACTGGCTAAGGAAATCATATTTACTGGTCGGAGGATTGGTGGGAAAGAGGCCATGTCCATAGGTATGTTTGGATGTAACCTGCTATACTTTTTTTATTTTTGGGTTTCTGGACTCTGTATTTGCTTATCAAGGGATGTATGTTTCAGGCCTTGTCAATCATGCTGTACCAGCTGGTGAAGCACATCTAAAAGCAGTTGAAATTGCTCGGGAAATTAATGATAAGGTAGTTATTTGTCAATATTTCTTTTGAGTTTTCTTGAGCAGTAATAGAATATTCTTAATGCTATGAAAATGCATATCCTCACATTTTGGTGATGATTGAATTAGGACATTGCTAATTTCCTCTGATTTTAATTGTTTCCAAATATAAAGACTTAACTTTAGTGTTCCCTGAAAGCATTTAACTAATGAGATTTATTCAACCTTATGTATAACCAAAAAAGGAAAACAAAGGGTTGTCAGTTTTCTAATAATTGTTTTTTTCTGTATGCTGTTCTCTCACCTTTCATGATCATTTACAACCCTTGATCAAAGATTTTTAGTTTTATTATGTAAGTAGTTCTTAAAAGCTTGCAGCCTTTGAGGATGGTAGCCACATCAGTTTTTTACTGTGAACAAAGGAAAATTTAAGGTCAATTATATTGCTAAAACTGAATGATCCTATGGATCAGCTATACTTATTTTATTGTTGCTTCTTTCTATAGCATTTGTCTGCTCCATAAATTAATTGTGGTATTACATAGATTATTTAATGTATAATCCTTGCAGGGTCCTATTGCAATCCAGATGGCAAAAAAGGCTATCAATGAGGGACTTGAGATAGATTCTGCTTCCGCACTTGAATTAGAAGAGAAGTGCTATGAACAGACTTTACACACAAAAGATCGGTTGGAAGGCTTGGCAGCATTCGCTGAGAAGCGGAAACCAAGGTACAATGGAGAATAAAAAGATCCCATGGTGATACTAATTGAGCAATATGTGAATAGCTCGTTTCAGACTTGCATTCATGCTACTGCTTCAGCCATTGAGCAATCATGTTAGTCAACTTTATCTGTACAGCATAAAGATTATCATTCATGTTGTCTATTATGAATAGCATGCCAGTGCTTGGGATATTTCTGTTGCTTATTTTGTTGTTTTTGAATCTGCATAGTTAATGGCCTAGTTTAAGCGGTAAATTGATTATTTGACAGCTAGAATAAAGTATGTTGAATTAAGATTAACAAAACATTCAACTCTCACATCAAGATACTAATCTTTGACTTGATTTTTTAGAAAAGTTGGGAATGGTTGAGAAATATTGGTAAACTGTGATTGAACTTCTCGCGTTAAATTTAAGAATTGACTTTCAAAACAGAAAATTTGAGAGTGGAAGAAGGGAAGAGCTGTAGCTCCAAAACAGAAAATCCTTACTTGATCAAGAAGCTGATATATTCACCTATTGCATAGTGTATCCAGCAATATATATTGAAAACAAAAATAATCGAAGGCATGGGTTATTATGTTACCGCAATTGGCGTAATAGGTTGGAATTATGGTCCTAGGACGGGTAATCACCTGAAGTAAAATAATATCTTCTTTCCGTCTTAGATGAATTTTGCATATTGCTTAGATGGAATTTGCATATTACTTGCTTTGAAACAACATTGCGAGACAAACAAGAATGTGATGTTAGACATGCTCGTAGCTGTATAAAAAACACTTTGTTTATTATGTAGGTATTGAGTACTGTTACATGTTTTTACGTTAACAACATCTGTATTTGAGATATGTTGGGTTGTAATTTTTTCTGAGGTTCTGTTATATTCTCTTTGTGATAACATAATCAATGTTGATAAATTTGTTATGCTTATGTGTATTTTTATGTAATGTATGTTTCGTGTTGGATTTGTTGTTTTTTGCCATTTTGATTATTGATTATTTACATTTTGTTCAGTCAGGTATATTATCCTATTTGATTTTATGTTATAGGACCATAGATTCAACTTCTACAGAACTGGCTGTTGAACCAAAGTTAATAACTTTAATAAGCAGATGTAAAAGCTGAAACAACTGTTACTTATCGGACAATTGAGGTAAATTAAAGATGCTTAACACTTTGTTTATTCGCAAAATTCCTGAGAAGTAGAAGACTATATTAAAAAAATAAAGGCAGATGGTAGTGAGCCTTATCACATGTTTGTTGTCAACATTAAGCTACTATCCTCATAACTGGACAGGTTTACCTGAGTCAAAATGTTTTATCTGTTCTCTTAAATCCTTTGCAATTTCAAACTAGAAAAACAGAAGAAATCTTGTGTCCTTTTATGGAAAATTGAGAAACAGAATTTGAGTCTGAGTTTTACTAATAAAACTTCTTTATTGCCAGCAAACTCAATTTAAAGTCTAAAATCAGAGTTTCAAAAAAAAAAAGCGTCTAAAATCGAGTTCAAATATATGCACTCTCATTATGCACAATAACTTATAATAAAAATTTCCAAGGAAAACAAATTGAGGACAAAAATCTGATATTCTTTTGAAAATCAAATAAAATATTTCCTAATAAATTTAACTTAGAATATTGAAAAGTTAAAAAAAATTTATATTAGTATGTCTCCATCTTTCTGTGGTAGATATGGCTGGGAAAGGATTGAGGATGTGTTTAATTCTAAAGAACATTGTTGTGCTGCAACTGCTATTTGCTCAATCTGGAAAATGAGCATCAGTTTACCATTTCAGAAAAGGTTTAGATTTATGGAAATTAATTTCTCTTGAGTATCAACACCCATTATTTGTTGGGAAAAGATAAAACAGATAAATAAATAAACTGGATGAAAACTTTTATTTAAATTCTACAGGTCATATAATTTAAGCATTAAATTCATTATACATGAGACTATGTAAACTGTTCCCTACTATTCGTTACATTATATATTCTGTCTTCAGCACATTAATGCTTTATTTAACTAAATGTGAAATTAATGCATGCTTTGAAAAGCAAATCATGTTTATAGACACTCGAGAAATAAATTGGAGGATAGTCTCAGTTTATCAGTTTTTTCTTTTCAGTTCTCATTTGATTTTGTTATTCCTTGAGTTATAGTTGTTCTTCAGTGCAGAAGCTACTGAGAACTGTTTCACTCACACACACAACATATCTTCGTACAGCCATGTATGATTCATTAAAGAACTTTTTATGCAAAGCTAGAAGCATATCCGAAGCCTCAGTTGCACTCTTCCGCAAATATAGGTTTCTAGTAATCCAAATTCATTTATCTTTGAGGTTGACAGAAAAATCCTATTAAAACCTTCCAAACATGAATTTCCTCTCATTACGTCAAGGGGAAAAAACACGAAACTGCCAGTGAAATACGCGGCTTGAACATTCTTTATGGTCTAAAAATAGCTTAGGGTTACCATAACAGTGGCTTATTTGTGTTGTACATATTTAATGGCTAGCCTCCATGCTGAGTTCTTTGCCAATATAAATAATAGTGTTAATTTGTCTTCAGTATTGTTTTTACGTCTTCACTGTTTGTTAATTAGTTTAGTTATCTGGAAAAAACAAAATCAATGGAGGTTGAGAGGAACTCAGATACAAGTGTGAACTTGATGGTGAAAGTTTCAAATTTGAACATCATTGGCCAAGATCAGCCAAAAGAACATTATATCAGTATTACCAGGGATTACTCTTCAAAGTTCAGAGGAGTACTTTCCCTTAGAAATGGCAAGTGGGGTGCACGAATCTCCTATAAGTACAAGGCTTACTGGCTTGGAAGCTTTGAGACAGAAGAAGAGGCAGCAGTGGCTTATGATAGAGCAGCAATCAAACTGCAAAGAACTCATTCTCCCCTCAATTTCCCCATGAGCTTTTACACAGTTCAGGAAACCAAATTCTTGAGTCTGTACTCAAGTGAGCAGATTCTGAATATGATCAAGGATAAGAATTACATGACAAGACTTACAAATTATCTCAGAGATCGATATTCAGTTCAGAAATTTGAAGCTATTAACCATGCGAAACAACAGGGGTTAGTATATCAGATGCTCTTCAAGAAGGTGCTAGCGCAGACTGATACAACTCACATGAGGGGTTTTCACATCCCCAAGGAATGCGCAGTACGATTCTTCCCTCCACTTCATCAATGTGATTTGAATGGAGATGAAAATGGGAAGTCAGTTGAGTTAACCTTCTATGATAGACATTCTTGTCCTTGGACTTTTCGGTACTCATATTGGAGGAGTACGGAAACATTTGCGTTCACAAAGGGCTGGAGACACTTTGTTAGGAGGAATAACTTGACACCGAAAGACATTGTCATTTTCTATCGAGGCGAATACAAAAAGGATCCTCAGGCAAGAATGTTTTACATGGTAGATTTTCACCACCGTAGCACACAGGTTTTTCCTGCCGGTCGGAATGATGAGGAGGAACTAGCTACTGGGGAGAACATGAACGGTGAAGTTGCGGACAATATGGAGGAGGATGCGATGGAAAATGAAGTTAAACTTTTCGGTGTGCAGATCGGGAAAAGAAGACCAGATTATCATCCCTTCTTCGAGGTGCTTTAATGAATAAATTAATTGGTATTCTTGTGTTTTCTTGTTCCTATTCACAGTGATCTTTAACTGTTACTTTCTTGTTTCAATTGTTATAGGATTTCAATTTTAAGTATGGAATAACATTTAGCATTGAATGTTCATGGTTTCTTCTCTTATTACATGATACTTCATCAATGCACTGGCATAGCCACCAAAGAAAAAGAACAAAAACTGCATTATGACTTTTTTACAACTTTTGTGACTGCTGTCAAGCCATGAAGTTTGCAGGATCATTTAGAGACACATTACGTGGTTTATTTGAAATATATGTATGAGCTTATTTTCTCTGATAAAGCATCTGGTAATCTTTATTTGCAGAGAAGAATAACCTTCATCTTTTGGTCTAAAAGGTACATTTATGAAAATTCAGGGAACTCTGAATAAGCGAGTTTTGTTAATATTTAATTTTCTTGCATTGAAAATATTTTGCAGTTGTGTGTGTTACTACATTGTCAGAAATAGTTTGCAGTGAATAACATTGAGAGATTTATTCATGAAGGCTGCTTGCTTGTATGTCTGTGTAATGATCAGTCTTTCATTCATGTCAAGAAGCATTTTTCATGCTTCAGTTAACTAGCCTTCATCTATGGAGGCCCTTTTGGATCTTTGAAAGATTTGTATTTCTGCTGATAAGTTCTTTTATCATTTCTTTTTTTTCAAAAGAAAAAACTTGATGAGAAGTTAGAAAGAAAATATTGATAATATTAATGAATCTTAGCTGGCCTATGAATTTCACTATTTATACTATTTTGCAGAAATGGATTGTATAGAGTACAGGTAAAAAATAGCCAAGAAATACATAGAAACTCCTGAATGTAGAAAAATTATTTACCATATAAATCAACTTATTTCCAAAACTGAGTAAAGCTTTACATCAATGTGCCCTTTAACTTTTATGAGCCTTCTATTTCAGAGTGTATTGAGTTTGTTAAGTAACTGGAATTTTATATTTTAAAGTTTGATTTTAACTTTCATTACCAACAGTCAATTTATAGAAGTTTCACATGGACTTACCATTACCTTATCAATAATTTAGTTGCTTTCATTTCATTTCTGTTAGTAGCATTATTAAGCTGTTAGTTTTTTTTTTCAAAAAAATAATAATAAATGGTTTTAGATTAGAGTAATGACAATTTTTTTTAATAATTGTTTTTTTAGATTGAAACTTCTCCCAAAAATTTACTCAAAATTATCATATTAAGGACAAGCTAGGCAATGTGAAGGTTGCCAGTTGCCTTTGTAGTTTCTGGGATCGTTAATGATTTCCACTATCATTTCCAGTAGTCACTTCCACAATCCTTTGTTCAAGACAACCACCCTCTGTTTCACGATGCCATGTGTCCGTAAGAATTCTTCTTAACAAATTAATTTAGAAATTTAATTTGTAAATAAATTGAGTTAATTACACCTTTAACTCTCAATTCTTGAAGACTTTATGCTAACTTAGGCTGATTGTAACTAACGCGGACCCTGTGTTTGACATATATATATATATATATTTTAAAATCAAAATTTGACCGTATTGTTGGGGCTGAAAAAAATTACCCTTTAGATCAATAATGATTAGTTTTACCCATTTTTTTATACATACTCTTTAAATATATTTTTTTCTCTCATTTCTACACTTCAAACATTCATTTCTCTCCCTCAAACTCTCTTAACTCTTAAAATTTCTCTCCAAATATTTTTTCAATGGATCCCAACGATTTTCCTAATGATTTTTCAAACAACCAAAACAAAACAACCACATAATTTTTTGTTCCAAATATTTCCTCCTCTTTCGATGACGAGGAGTACAAAAAAATCGTAGATAATTTCAAGCAATCTATTTTGATTGATCTTGCTGAAGAATAAATGTTGAAATTAGTACAACAAATCTTACTACATGATGAATCCTCCAACCGACGCCGTGAAAAAAAGACCAAGACGTTATATTAACCGAGATCTCGTGGTGGTCATGAATGGTTAGTTCGTGACTATTTTTCTGAAAATCGCACCTACGATGATGATATTTTTCGGCGTAGGTTTCGTATGCGGAGGGACTTATTTTTCGGATCGTGGAGGCCGTCGAAAATCACTCCGACTATTTTCATCAAACCCTTGATGTGATTGGTTACCCTAGTCTTTCACCATTTCAAAAAAACACGGTTGTTATACGACAGTTGCCATATGGTTGTTCTGGAGATTTGTTTGATGAATATTTACGTCTCGGTGAGTCCACTGCCCACCATTATTTGAATAATTTTTGTCAGTGTGTCGTGAAAGTTTTCGGTAGCATATATTTGAGAAAATCGACTACTGCCAATGTTTAGCGACTCCACACTATGCACGAAGAAAGACACGACTTCCCAGGGATGCTCGGGAGCACTGATTATATGCACTGGGCATAGAGGAATTGTCCAACGGCCTGGAAAAGACAATATACACGAGGTGACCATGAACATCCTATGATTATACTGGATGTTGTGGTCATCGCAGATCTATGGATTTGACACGTCTATTACGGGGTGACGGGGTTTAACAACGATATCAATGTCCTGAACCAATCTTCTATCTTCAACGACATACTAACATGGATAGTGCCTACATTTGAATACGTCGTAAATGGTACGACCTACAACCAAAGGTATTATCTGGCAGAAGGAATATATCCCAAATGAGCTACATTTGTTAAAACATTTACTCACCTAGAGGATGAAAAAACAAGTTTATTCAAACAAAGGCAAGAGTCGGCTATAAAGGACTTCGAAAGAGCCTTCGGGGTACTCCAAGCAAGATGAACGATTATACGAGGACCCGCACGTTTGTACTACATGCAACATATGACAAATATAATGTACGCGTGTATCATATTACACAACATGATCGTTGAAGACGAAGGCTACGCCGTGACAAACTGGGCAGATAAGGAGACTACCAGCAAACGAATGTATCACAAGGAGGTCATTCTGACTTTGCAATGTATATCTAGAGGTTCACCGATATTCGTGATCATGAGTAACATTATCGTCTCCGAGCGAATTTGGTAGAGCATTTATGGAACAATCGTGAAGAATAATACCGAATTTTATTTTTATGTATTATTATTTTATTTTAAAAAATTATGAACTTTATTTTAATATATTTTTTATTTTAATATATTTTAACTTTAATGTATTTTTTATTTTAATGTATTATTTTTATTTTAATGAATTATTTTTATTTGAATGAATACTTTTTATTTTAATGAATTTGGGGTAGAAAATATTAAATGAAGTAGTAGATAAAAATTATGAGATTAAAATTAAATTGTGTTTAGTGGAAAGCTGAGTAGGCGTCCCACGAGATTCTTAAAGTAGCCCCTGAGTTACAGATGAAAAAGTTGAGGAGCTAAGAACTGAGGACTTTAATAAAATAACAATAAAAAGCTGAGCAGACGTTCCGCGAGACGACTTCAGGGACCGTGGGTTACGAGTAGCCTTAGGTCAATTATGGAACCTACACTAAGTTAGTAGATGTAGGCGTGATAGTTAGTAGATGTAGGCTTGATTGACCAGACCGTTATAAAATAGAGTTAATTATCTCATGTGTTATTTTAAAAATTCTGATTTGTAACTGTATCATCCTTAATTTTGATTTTAAGAATACTATTTTTAAACTCTTGATTTTTTAAAATGTCAGATTCAATATCAAATAAAATCCAATTTTTCTTCTCATTTTTACAATTTTCTCTCTCTCTCTCTCCAGTTTCTCTCTATACGTTCTTCTTTAGTTTCTATCTTTCTCTCTACCCAAACCCTAGTCGTCATTCCTCTCCCCTCTCCTCCGTCTCCGGCCGCCACCTTCCCTTATCTTTTTCGACGCCGCTTTTCTTTTCCTCTCTCTCTCGCTCATCTCCATCATCTTCTCTCTTCCTCTCTCTCACTCCTCTTCGTCATCTTCTCTCGTGATGAAATTCGGCGATGCAAGGAGATCTGGTGGTGATTGTGGAGGAAGACCTGGAAAAAGATCTGGCAGCATGAAGACCTTGTAAATGTTGTATAAAAAAATAAATATTTTCTGAAATTATTGATTCTCGTCGGTCTTTGATGTTTTTGTTACGACAAGCGGATACGTTGCTAGGCTGGGCGGTTAGGGGAGATGGTGGCAGCGGCGGCTAGGGTTGAAACCTTAGTTGCTGCCCTAATTGTGTTACTTACAAAATTGTGCATTCTGGAGACCCACAGAGACCTTTGGAAACCTTAAAAAATATTTTTTAGATTTATTATTGTCAAAAATTTTTGGTTAAATCAAATAATTTATAAACATATATAATTTAGAAAATGATATGTAAAAAAATTATTAAGCTAAATTTCTTAAAAAAATCAACTCACAAAATTCACCTTAATAAAAGAGACTGTTGGTGACCATTGGAGTCCTCCAGTAGAGACTCTTGGAGACCTCCAGTGGAGACCTCTAATAGAGACTCTGGAGCTCTGAAAACCTCTAGTGGAAACCTTTAAAGACCTTTAGTAGATACCCTTAGAGATCTCTGAAGACCTTTAGTAGAGACCTCTGAAGACCTCTATTGAAGACCTCTGGATACCTCTAGAGACTCTTTTTGTTTGATTTGATTTTCTCACTAAAATATCGTAATTTCTCACAAAAATGACATTTATACAAATCAATTTCTCTAATCTTACATTTTTACAAATTAGTTTTTGAGGTGCTATTTTTAAAAATCGCTATTTTATTTTGTTATAAAAATGTAATTCTCCCTATAAAACATCGTGGGTTTGAATTTCTCTATTATTCTTTATCTTATTCAAACTTTCCTAGAGTTGAAAAAAGAGTCAAATAACCCAAAAAATGTCGGTCCACACTATTTATCCCCTCTAATTTGGATACCTAACTCAATAGCTACAAAACTATTAATAAACAAATTAAATTTGGATAAATTAAAAATTGTTAAACTAACAAACATAATTGATCTAAACTAAAAAACTCAATTATAAAATTTATACTTTCTTTGTCCTATAAAGATGAGTTTGTTCACTTTCCCAAAGAGATTAAGAAAGTTTGTTAGTTTCATTAGTTTTAATACAATTTTTCCAAATTGTCCTCCACAAAATATATCACTATTTAATTGGTAATTAATGATATAATATATAATGTATTCAAACAGGCGTAATATAATATAACATTATATAACTATCAGTTTTAAAAAAGACAAGTGTATAATTTGGGATTAAAAAAAAAGAAAAGAAAATATGCCTATTATATGCTACTACATATAGTTTCTTCATGAAAAATCTGTCCAAAATCAAGGAGGAAATTTCATTATATACATGTTAAACTTTCATAGTTTTTGAATATCACCATCACTATTTTATTTCTATGAATACCAAAACGCGAAATTTGTTAGATTTTACATTGCCTTTTTTTTTCCCCTCATCTTGTTCATTTCTCTTCATTCCCTTACTTTTCTATCTCCTCTTTCCATTCTCCTCTGATCGGAACCAGATTACGATGAAGCCTTAAGCAAAAACAATCCGGCGAAAACAAATATGTCGCCCTTGAAATATCGAGTTTGTCATCTCCATCTCCGCTATCTCCATTGCTCGATCTTCACCACCATTGTTGCCTCAATCTCCACCATCTTTTTTGCCTCCACCTAAAAATTAATAAAATTCTATTATTAAATGAAATATATTTAGAGATTGCATACAAATAGTGGACAAATGGTAAATATTTTTTCCACTATATGTATACTTATTATCCATTTACTTCTCTAAAATAATTGAATAAAACAAAATTTATTAAGTAAATCAGTTCAAAATTCATCGTATACACCGATTGTCCACCATTTATTCAAAACATAAATTATTTTTCTTTTTTTAAAAATTGCAATTTTAGTGTTGTGCACCATATGTAGGGACGGAGAGAAGGGGGTTCACGGGTCCTGTCACCCCTTCCCATAATATTTTGCAATAGTATATATTATACAATATATATATAATATTATACAAATATTTTATATATAAGATGATATTATACAATATATATTATATTACATATACTATTTTTTCTCTTACATTTAATAATCTAACTCATGAGGCTTTAAATTATTTATTAACACATAATCAATAAATTTATAGTCTAATTGGAGTTGTTTTAAACACTATTAAATTGATTTTTTAAGATTTAGTAAAAATATATATTTTTAAATGTATATTGATAAAGTTTACTGTTGTTATTCTACTTGCTATGGTGCCTCCTCGCTAATTTCGGTCTGGCTTCGTCACTGACCATATGTATACAATCTGTACACAATCTGCTATTTAAATAAATAGTTTTGGGGAGATATTATTAACAATAGTTTCATGCAGATGCTAATATTGTAAAGTTGGCACTTAGGTTAATATTTCCCAAAAATTAAGAGGGTCCAAGCCCACCCAAAGCCTATATATATATCAAGCAAAGCATATATATCCCAGACACAACTGCAGGGGAAGTGAGAGAGAAGTGAGAGAGATATGGCAACCATCGACGAACGTCCAGGTGCAAAGAGGTGGCTTCCTCTTGAAGCGAACCCCGGCGTTATGAACAGGTTTTTCAATGCCTTCGCTCATAATCATCCCTTTTCCTTTTTTTTTTAAATTATTAAAACGACGCACGTATCGAATTCTGTGCTTTACTTAAAAAAAAAAAATTCTTGTGGCTGAGAAATGACGAGTTTAGGGTTTTGTGGTATGATCTGTTTGGTTGACTTGATGGTTTTCTGTAGAAAGTTTAAAAATTTAAGTGAAAGGTGGATTTGATTGGCCCTTGGTTCTGATGGTTTGGTTGTGGG
>CAODLS010923357.1:0-18577 GCA_948243855.1 Flueggea neowawraea | reverse complement strand
TTGTCTTGTGAAGATAGATTGGCTACGGCTCTGTTTGTTGGAGGAGAAAATTCAACAAAGGTTGAAAGTGGGTTGCATAAGAGATGGATCTCATTTGGCTACATCGGATCGGGCTAGGTATGGTCTTCTCAGGATATGACTCAAGGGCTAATTACATAAAAAATCTTACAAATTATAAAATTAGACATTATGCGTGTAGAAAGTGGTTTTTCAAGTTGGTCCTGAAGAATTAAATTTATACGTTCATACAAGTGGAGATGTTCTTTTCTTACGCCATAGAATCAACAATTGAAAAAAAAATCATTATGGTCCTTAGGCAGTAAAAATTTATTTAATAACACATTCAATATTCATCATCAACATAAATAAATAAAATCTCTTTAGTTCAAAACATGCATATATACTCACACTTTTTTTCTTAGTCTTTATACTTAAATTTTATTCAGACTAATTCAAAAATAAAAATTTAAAACAATCAAATATGCTAATATTGCTTAAAATAATTTAACATATCAAGGAAAAAAATTATAATTCAATTATATACTTGAAAATTATGAAAAATCAATTAAAAAATGTTATATGTTGACACTAAAAACAAAATTTCAACTTTTTGTTTGTTAAACTTGAATTTTAATAAAAAAATAAGTATTTTCAGATTAATAGAGGAATATTATAAGTAGTGATAATAGGCATATACTTGTAATCAAATGAATAGTAATCAGAGATTTGTCTCAATAGCCAAATAGAGGAATCAACATCATCATACTCTCAGTCTTGTTTCGACGCCATAATGGAGACGAAGTCAGTTTGGTATCTGGATGACAGGTCGTTATAAAGGTGGTTGTCCATGGTGGATGAGATTTGGGTTTAGAAATGCATGTGCGTGAAAGAGGAAGGAAGAAGAAGATGATGATTGGTTGATTTGTTTGTTTAGGTTCTATTTTAAACAGGATCCAGATCTGGTTTTTGGAGGCAGTGTTTGATCAAAGGCAGCAGGTAGAAAAGAGCAACGATAGAGAGAGAGATCGAGGAGAAAGAGAGCGTGAGAGAAATCGAGAGAGAATTCATGAAATAAGTAGTAATGGAGTACAGATGGAGCAAAACTAGAAAGTAAGGATTCTTAATTTGAAATAAAAAAATAAGACAAAAATAGTTTAATGGAATACATCAGGGACATATGAAGTCATGAAAGCGTAAAAAATATGAAACAGAAGCGTATTGAATATGCATTTGTGCGTAAATGTGTAACACCAAATTTACAAGCATGCGAAACAAAAACAAATGTGAAAACATCATATAAGCCGTAATTTCCTCATGACTTAATTGTATTGGACTTAGTAGACCCAAGAGTTTGTATTATGTAGTTAGGCTTGTTTATTTTCAAATGTCTCTTGCCCTTTCTTATAGGCCCATTACATATATACACAGTCTAGATTCATAAATTACGGATTCATCGACCCGCTTTCAATATTTTAAGCAAAAATTATAAAATTATGGATTTTGGAACCAATTTTATAATTTATAGAATGATAGTTCTAACAAGATATTCAAACTTGTTTAAAATTTATTTATTATCTGTTCATTGTATATTTATTTATAACTTATTTAAAGGTTGTTTAAGACTTTAAGGCTTGTTTAGAATCAGTTTATTATATTTTTGTTCGACAACAAATTAACAAACAAATAACATAAAATCAACAACAAACCAACAACATATCAATAGAGTGTTGTGAATTTGAAAATACAGAACATTGAAAGTCACACTGTAAATCAATAATTACGGGAAAGTGTATATGTAATAAATATACCATGTTCGTACGAAAGAAATATTTGAAACTAATGTAGTTGAACTGCGTAATCTCCTTTCTTATTATAACTCCCTTTTCAATCAATGAAACATTCCTCTGATCATCGGTAAAGAAAAGTGATAATTACATCATACAACACAAAAACTTTGCAAAATTTGCTTTGTCGGACTGGGTGTGTTTATTACAAATACATTTTACAATATTATGTCAGTATGGTTGTAATTTTCAAATTCACAGATATAATTTTTCAATTCACGGACTATTGTTTATATGTGTTTATATTTGTTTATATATTATTTTATATGTTATTTTTATCTTTATATTTGTTTTTATGTTGTTTATAAATAAGATTCAATCAATTTCGATCAATATATATAGATGAAACAATATATAAACAAACATAAACAATATATAAACAAATATAAATAACATATAAACATATCCGTTTATAATTTTTATTTGTTGGATTGTACGCTTGAAATTTTGGAAAATATGGGTTGAAAATTCAAAACTGGGACTAGTGATTCTGTAAATTCTTATTCAAGAGTCGGTATATATATAAACCCCTTTTTTTAGTCCATTCAAAATAACAATTTTAAAGAGTTTAAGGTATTTAAGCATCAATTCAGGAACATACTTGGAACATATGATTAGGTCTTTCTGTTTTGCTCTAGCATTGGACTATAGTGATGAGACATAGTTCTTGTCAAGTTCAAATATAACTCTTCAAACATTCTACAGTGGATGAGAATTCATATAGTGGTCATTTCCAGTAGAAGTAAGGTAACATTGGTCACTACCTCTCCTCCTTTTTTGCCAATAAGAAAAAAAGAGAGAGTTGAAATGATTCAAAATAATGAGCAATATTTTGTGGAAAGAATAATGATATATTCAATTGATAGTTAAACGACCTATAATGTCGAGCTTTGTGTTCTTTTTCATGGATTATGTTAGAAAAGCATGGGTTGTTCATGATGAGTTGATTGGTTTGACCTTGGTTCGGTCAAGATTTAGTTGTCTTGTTCATAGACCCAACTCAATTAGGTCAAACCTTAATTGAATTAGTGGTAAATATGTACTACACATATATTGTAAATGAGTTCATCTAACACTACTACAACAGGTTGCATCTGAACTTTAATTAGAGTTGGAGTCTCCACATTACAAATCACATCAAAATACGTCTTTTCTCCTTAGAGAAAAAGTGAGGTCGTTAGCCCCTATATCCAAAGAGAAAGAAATCATTCTTCCTCTATCAGCTCGTGATTCTTGCATCCGTCAGGATCTTCATAGGCCACCAAGAAGGTGAAATTAGTTTATGCTACTTCCGTCATTAATCAACGAAAGTAGTTTGCATGCGAACTAGCATACAACTAGATCAACTTCCGCTTATGTTTTCTGTTGCGCACATCAAGGTTAGTAACTCGAACCACTTATTGATTTTCAATTCATTTGATTATTGATTTGTTATATGTAATACCAACAGATCATTTTAAACACAAGTTTAATTTTGAATTTTTTAGAGTTACATTTATGTCATATAACAACCAAATTAAATTCTGATGCTAAATAGAAGTAATATAATAACAATCAGTTGATTTGGTTGTAAAATTGTGGAATTGGCCTTAAAAATCGAGTAGCAGGAGATATACTCAATTAAGAAGTTAGAGTAGAATAGAATGTTTTCATTCAATAACATTCATAACAAACATACTTAACAAAAAAAAGTGGAAATTACGTCAGCAACCCAATTTTTGAAAAAACCTTCTCAAATGCTCCAGCTTTTTAAACTTATTCTATTTTGAACAGTATATTCGCAATATATATATATATATATATATATTAAAATGCTATAGATTTATCTCTCTGTCTATATATAATATTAAAACGTTATAAATTGACACTAAAATTGTGCCAAACGTCAAGCGCATGTTTTTTTTTTTCTATAAATTAACCATTTAATTTAAACAAATATTATTGATACTAATTATCTCCATTTTTTTAAAGTCAACTCTTAAGAAGAAACAATTTCAATTACATCAAGCTACAAATATCTACTCCTCACTATTAAAAACAATTTCTATATTAGTCGGCCATAAACTTTTTTAATTGGTAAATTTCATAAGATTTGAACCTAAAATTTCGGGTAGAAAATTTTATCTTAATGGTAAAAATGATTTTAATAACACTAAATTATAGGATATTCATGAAAATAAGAAAGAAAAGGTGATTTGAATTGGTAGTAGCATCCATTCCATGGTAGGAGAAAAGCGAGAAAGGGAGAGAGCATATGAGTAGTGTCGAGAAGTGCCCATGCGCTTTTTATAGGCACTCTCACATGGACTTCATTCATTACACCATTAAACACAACATCCCACCTCAACTTTCATATACCATGCCATACAGATAAGGCTTAAAAAAAATCAGAAAATTAAAAAAGAATGAGATGCGGGGGATTGAATCCCCATGTTGTTAAAGTCAGCTTATTTTAATAAGATATCAATAAATAATGAGATCTCATTTATATAGTTTTTTTAAACGAGAACTCCTAACGCATTTTAAATCATCTTTAGTAATCAAAAGAAATATATAAATGAGATTTCAAAAAATAAGGAACGTAATTAAAAAAATACATTAAGATATATTTCAATGATATTCAAACAATTCACAATTATCTAATGTCCCAATATAGAGACCATTTTTACTATTTATCAATCAATTTGCATATCAATTATACCTAAATATTTTATTTAACATTAAAAATAATACAATATCTTAAGTAAATAATAATCATTTTATTCATTAATTTCTTAAAACCTAATTTATTTAAGAGAGGAAAAAATTGTCTAAAGGGAAAATTGAATAGTGACGTTGAGATAAATGTCACTGAAGTGTGATGATTCTCACATATTCTAAGAGTTAAAATAAAAAAATCATTTCAAAACATTTTTTTCTTAAATTATTGAGGCGCATTTTAGGGACAAATTAAACTGCGAAGGCTTAAGTTCATAGCGAACTAGTCTAAACAGACAATGTTTCATTAAGAGAAACCTAGCGATCATCGAAGGCATGGTTCACAATAATTTGTGTCATATGTGGGAACTCGAGCAAACGATTCTGCGTCTATGCCTTATAGCCTCAACTTAATAGAAGAATCTAATGATTATCGAAAAACATGATTCACAATAGGTACAAAATAAAAATTACAAAACTGCCATTTAGTATCCTTACCAGAAAATGAAGTCCCTAAAAGAAAAGGTGACAAAATGGAGATGGCGAAGGAAGTAAGATGGGCCAAAATGGCTTGAGAGTGGCACAGTTGGCGGCTTTTGCCCCCTCTAAAAGTGACAGCTTAAAATGCGAGAAAGATGGGCCTTTGAGATGTATTGCGGCTATTGCCACACATCACTCTCCATTTCCTTCATGGAGTGTGATGACCCGCTTTGTTCTTCAGCGATTACTCTTTAATTTGATAAAAATTCATTTATAATATAAATAGATAATAAATAAGTCGAATTTAAAAAAAAAAATAAATTCAAATTAATAAATAAGTCAAATTTAAACACCTAAAAACTTAAGTAAAAAATAGCAGACATGCTCGTTTGTTTGTTCATGAACATGCTCATAAATAGGCTCACATAATAGGTTTGTGAACAGACTCGTTTGTAGGCTTGACTGTAAGTTTAATAGCTCGCAAAAGAGCTCGAATATGGGCTCGTTTATATAAGAATATGCACTAATTTTTTTATTCTACTTTTTATAATAAAAAACTCATAATTAATTTATATCAATCTATATCAATTCGATAATAGCATTATACACCATGTTCTATATGTTAATCTACTAAATTAATTTGATTAAACTACTTGTAACTCGTTTACTACTTGTAATTTAACTGTGACAACTTAATAAGTTCAAGTAAATTAGGTAAATTTTGTTGTGTTTTTCAAAGTGATATAATTTCAGATATTAGTTTAAGTAACCTATACACTAAATGATATTGTTTTATTGAACATTAGTTAAAGATTTGAAGTAACATCTATATACTATACTATAAATCTTATACCCTACACTCCAACCCTTAAACTAGTACATAATACATTAAGCATTATTATTTCGCGAACATTAGTAACTTATATACTAAATGCTATAGTTATTCGAACATTAGTTAAAAATTTGAAGTAACATCTATACACTATAGTACTCTAAACCTTATACCCTAAACCCCAATCCCTAATTCCTAAACTAGTATTCTTAAATAATTGAATCTTTCAATTAATATTCAAAGTATAATTATACAACTTATACACAAAAATATTTAATATTTAATATTATACACTACATTTTGTTTTGTATGTATTTGATTTTTTGTTCATTTAACAAAATATTATAAATATTGTTAATTTGTTAAATATGGTGTCAAAACTAGTAAACTAAGTAGTTTCGACTTGTAAGCTAAAAAAAAACACTTCACTCCCAACCCACTACCCACAAACCAAAAAATAGACCCGCCTCCCCAGTGTTCCAGTTCTCCTATCTCACTCTCAAACATACAAAGTCACAAACTTACCTGATCACATCCATCTCCGCCATCGCCCTTCTTCACCATCCTTCTCCGCCACTGCTCTTTACCATCTGTCCCTCTCAACTCTCCATTTTCTTTTTGCTAAGAGGCCTTCTCAATTTCAGTTGCCAATTGCATTTCTCACTAAGAAAGCCTCTTAAAATTTCAATTTCAATTTCCATTCCAATTCTCAATCTTTGTCTATCTCAACATCCTCTCTCTAGCTCATCGGTTTCTCTCTCTCTCTCTCTCTCACACACACACACACAATGCTCCATTTTGACTGGTAAGTTTCATTTTCTAAATTTGAGAAATTAGAGTTTGGGGATTATGAAAGCAAATCCAATATGTTAACTTTGTTGGTATTTTGTCTTAGATCGAGTTTGATTACATGCTCAAACGAGCTTTACCAAGTTAGAGCTCAAGTACACCCTTAAATGAGCTATTCCCGAATCAAGCCCGAGCTACTTGTGAGCACCTAGGACATGTTAACGAGTCGAGTTTGAACAAAAAAACTAGAGATGAGCTTGAGCTCAACATATTTTTTGCCGAGCCGAAACTTAGGACTCCAAAACTCGGCTCGGATCAGCTCGATTGCAGCCCTAGTCTCAACAAGCCATCTCTTGAAAAAATTTAATTTGTTTGTCTGTTTTCATGCCGATTACATAATGCTATTTTCAAATGACATGGCACATTGTAATGAGTGCTTGTTAACATCCTACAATGCTAGTCTCAAAACAACATGGCACAATCTGAGTGCTAGGTTAACATGCTACATCAATACTTAACAGAAAATATTAACGGCTATTTAATGATGGGATAAATTGACAATTTTTAAAAATCATGGTGAATTACAAAATTTTTGAAAACTAATGGATTTGTATATCTCATTGGGATTAAAGTTAATTTCAGCATTAAGAGATTGTGAGTTCGATTTTTAATTGGAGGAATTAAAAAGACTTACTAAAAATAAATAATTTTTTAAAGAATCGGTTACTTTTGATACAAAGCGCAAAGTTTAGGATGTTTGTTTCATATGTGGCATGCCTTGTCAGTACTTAAGTGAAAATCTTAGTGATCGATAGCGGTTGAATATTTGAAACAAGCTTTAAAGGTTGTGATTAGGGCTGGATTCGAGTCGAGCCGAGCTTTGAAGTGTTCAAGCTCGGCTCATCTAAAATCTATCGAGTTCGAGCTTGAACTCGAGCTCTCTCTCGAGCTCATAATCTTATTCAACCTTCGCTCGTCACAAGGCTCACGAGCTCACGAGTTTGTTCGCGAGCTTTTCGAACTCAGTTCAACAAAAATTCAAATAAATTTGTAGACGATATTTGCTAGTTCAACTTTGGAAACAACTCTAAAAATAATATAATAAAATTTAGGTTAGTTCAATAAAATCATGTTGAGTATGTAATTGAACCAAGAACTATTAAAAATTTTAATTTGTTTCACAAGTTCAATCTAATATTAGATCATCTTATACGAGTATGCTTAGACTTTTATAGACACGGTCAATTAGTGTAAGTTTGAACTTTTGTTGATGTGGTCCAAATATTAAATACTATTCCAAATATAAACATATTTTTCATAATTTAGTTTAACACACACACAATATATATATAGACGAGCCTACAAACGAGCTTGATCACGAGCTTACAAACGAGTTTGTTCACAAGCTTTTGAGCCGGGATTTTGGGTGTTCAAGCTATGCTCGCTTATTAAAATGAGCCTAAAATTTTATTCAAGCTCGGCTCATTTATTATCGAGCTAAGTCGTGAACAAAATTTTATCCAGCCAAGCACGGTTCGGCTCATTTCCATCCCTAGTTATGATTTGTGGCAATATTTTTGAAGGAATTAATCATTTTTTTATACAAAGCGCAAATTTGGAATATTTTTCTTTGTTAAGTCTTTACATTTTTAAACGATAAAATTAACTAAATAGGAGCGCTCAAGGACTAAATATATAAACTATAAAAAATGTAAAGACACGACATAAAAAAATATTCATAACTTCATGAACATACTTCTCTTTAAATGAATAAAATTTTAAAAATTGAAAATTTGATCATGGGTGAAATTATGTATTAGTTCAATAAAGTTTTAAAACGTGAAGAGGTTAGGATAATGATTTATCTAAAATATGTGTAACTTATCCAAAAAAAAAAATTACTGGTAAAACAAATACAAACCCTAAACCAACTTGACGGTAATAATATATAAATAAGCTCATTGTTATACTGTATTGGAGTCAACTCTAACGCTAAGTGATTGTGAGTTTAATTTAGGTGGAACAAATAAAATGACTTATTAAAAAGTGTATATATATAAAAACATGGATGAGTGAAATATACTTATGAGTGGAGTAAAATGCTCTTCGAAAAAAAAAATAATGTCAGAGTGAGGTCTCATTAAACCAAATGGAAAGTGGCAGGAATATTGTTTTGCTTAAGTTTTACCCCCTTCCATCACCTGCTTTCACCCTTCCTTTGTCGACAGTTTAATATGAAAAGGGGCTCCATCATGAAAATAATATCCAGAAAATGCCTTGATTCAAGCTCATATCTATCTATTATATATGAGAGAATTTAGCCGTCTCTTTCACCTTAGCAGTAGTGGAGCTCATTGAGGGGTCTATTTTCTGCCACACCATCCTTCTTATTACCCTTCCATTCAATAGATACATGCATACATTTCGTTGCTATCTTCTTCTCTGAAGACAGACTACTACTTCCACTTCCCGCTGTTTTTTTTTTTTATAGTTGAAATAATAATAAACACTTTTAGAAGTGAGAATTATTGATAAGGTTGAGAGTTCGAGTGTGAAAGAGTTTAAAATTTCTTTAAAGATAGCTTTCATAATTTTTTTAATTAATGTAGATCGATCAGATGGGCACATACCGTAAAACTAACGTAAAATTTGGTAACTTTGTGGAGTTGTGGTTGAGAAAAAAAAATAAAAAATTTACTTGATCCTTATAAACCACAAAACTAATATTGAAGGGTTTATCATACCTTCTTCTTCCTTGTATGATTGAATTAATGAACCATAACAATATATAAGTTTCCCAAGCTTTTTCACATATTGTCTTTTAGCTAAAAATTAATGATGTAGACCCTATATATCCAGGGTTTTCTAATTTTCTTGGAATACTACATTAATGCATCTACAGTGTGATAAATGTCTCATATGCAGGGAAAGAGAATTGTCCTTATTCAAAAATGATGTTGTCATTAATTAGTTAATAGTATATTACTTTGACAGAGATATAATATATATTTGCATTGAATGTTCTGGTTATGTTTCATTTTCTACCTGATGTAGGGTGTCTCTGAAATTCAATTATAATCTTTAATCCACCATGGTGGCTTGATATTACGCTTTCTTGTGTGGTTCATTCTGCTTCCTGTGTAGCGTTCTTAATGAAAAAGCTGTGATTTTTTCTTTAAATCTTAAACTATAAGATATTTAGAGCTACATTTATTTTAATAACTGAGTCCACTAATTTCGTTTTAAGAGTTTGTGTTTGTTTATTTAATTCCCATTTATTCAAAGAGTCGTGACTCTTTTGAGATTATATATTCTGGAGAACTCAAACCAAAATACCACCTAATTTTCCATTTTTTTTTTTGAATATTCATTTCCATTTGAACTACTTACTCATTGAGATTGCAGAACTATAAAGGTAAAATTAAACAAAAGATAAACAGTTAACAAAAAAGTTTTGATCAACTATAGTTAACGAATCGCCATATTGTAGAACAAAGAAATGGAAGAGGGAAGGAAGGGCAAAAAGAAATAAAAAAAGAAAGGAGAATATGCGGAACCCTAGCTAGGTTACCCATTTGGGTAAAAAAGTGTGGACTGAGCAGGAATGCCATGAATGAAAGTGGTAGTTAATTAGCTGGGTAGAGGTTCTACCAGAAGATAATAATAGTGGGACCCTAACTGAATTTCTGGGCTACTTATGATGGCAATATTTGAACTATGCAGAGCTACTCGGAGCAGTGTAATGAAGCTGATTTATAAAACACTATTTGGTCATCATCAGGTTCTTGTTGACCGAAATTTGGAGGCAATTCATCCGTTGAAACTGCAACGTCTGCTAGATCCATTTTGCTAGTCCAAAAGTGGCGAGAAAATTATACCTAACATTATTCAAAACTGTTTTCATACAGTCTGTCTGTAATTAAATTTTTCGTTTTTAAATGAATAACCGCTTCGAAAATGAGAACGTTAATTTTTTTAAATTATTTTTAAAGGATGCAAGATCCTACAGTGCAAAACTTCTGAAATAATATAATGCCTAAACGCGTCTCTTGTATTTCAATTAATTAACTCTTGCGAATATTATGGCTTGAGTTAAGTAGCACCATTTTATGGAGGTTTGAACTCGGAACTTGACAAGTAGGAAATAACATCTTATTGCTAAACTCAATGCATGTGGGCATAGTTTTCTTTTCTTTTCTTTTCTTTAACAAGTATTTATCTCATGTTCAAATTTATGTCTAACATACACCATTTGTTTAAAATCAACATATTTTCTATCAAATTCACAATCAAACTTAGAGTGAGTTTCGCCTATATCACTAGCCTTTTTGCTTAGTATACACGCAAATGATCAACTTGATATAACCAACAAAAGTTTGCAGATAGGTAAATTATTGTTCACTATGATAAAATTAAATCAAATCAATGTACTTAAACAAACATGCAAGAGATGTTTATCTCCAAACGTTTGGAGGTGTATTGGGAGGCTCGATACATTTAATTCAATCGGTATTATGTCACATGCAAGGTTTTGGATTTTCCTAATCTCTAATTATCATTCAAAAGGAGTACTAATTAATATGTACATTTTGATGTTCCTAGTCCATGACAAGAAAGCTAATTAATCAAAGTTAAAGGCTTGTTTGGAGCCTGCAGAAATTGCAAGTGTTGGATGAGTGGGTGTCATAATTCTCAACAAAGTGAGAGATAACACATCACTTTCACCCACCAAGTAATGAAGAAAAATTTGTGAAAATGGCCACAAAGAAGATGATGTCAGGTTAGTATGTGAACAGTGACTTCCAATCATGGGATTGAATTATATGATGGTTTCTTCTCTATGTGCACTTCCCAATTCCATGCAGGTCCTCACCAGTCAACCTCACATGTGTTATCATCATGATTTCGTAGCCTATAACAATAACACATGTATATCTTAATTCAGCTACATAACTAAAATTGAATATAATTAAGGAATTTTTTTTATAAGAAGATTTAATTTGGTAACACTAACCAACCATTAAGGGTGTTAATTCGTTTTTAATTGTTTGAGAGTGATAGATTATAAATTTAATAAATTAAGAAGAATGATGTTACGACTTGGCTAATGGGTAGCGTCATGGGTCTGTTTATGGTAAATGGTGGAGTTCAAACAAGAGCTGCACCTTCTTGAGAGTTCAAGAAGAAGAGAGCTTACCATATTCTGTTTTAGGGTTAATACTATTACTTCATTTTAGTAATCGAGCCATAACAAATGAATAGTACTTTCTTTGTCCCAAAATGAGAGAGATTTATTTTTTGAAAAATAGTTTAAGAAAAGCATTAATTATTTTCATTTTCGTCTTTTGTCCTTATTAATTAATGTTAGTCATGAATTAATTCTATTGGAACACTAATTGACTTTGTTTAAATCAAAGAGATAAAACAAGGGCATTTTATAAATAATTGTATAAAAATTATAAATAAACAATCTTTTTGGGACATTAAAATTCATTTTATGTATCACTCAATCGGGATGAAGGAAGTAATATTTTTTATCCATCTTCGTGAGAAATTAGTTCTATCAATTTTTTTTATTCAAAATTACGTTAAATAAAAGCCAACGTAATTGTTGTTCTCTCTGTGGTGGCCTATACATAATTAATTGAATAGGAAAATAACAAAAACAAAATGGAAACAACAAAAGGCCGGGTAGCGATTATTGATAATGGTTAGACTGCCAATTCCGAAGACGTAGTTGTTTGGTAATGTCAAAACAATCTCGGACATTGAGATTCAAAAGGCTTCAATATTTCTCAATTCCAAAGCACACACTCGTGCACTCTTGGAACACTAAATTATATATTCAATATGGACCATGGTCAAATCATAAACTTTAACAAACTTAAATAAGAGTAAACAATATGGACCATACATTTGCCCTCGTATTATTATACATATTCTCAACCCCTTCTTAATTTGTTACAATCTCTTAAATGTTTAAATTTATGAAATAAAATGATAATGAAAAAAAATCACAAAGTGAATATGCAGCCACAATTTGTTTTATTCGGCTATTAAGGACACCAAATTTAACCAACAAAAATTGTAATGGAGTAGTATGAATTTCTTTCAAGTTTGAAATTTGGGTGCTTAATTATCAAAAGAAAAGTTTGAATTTTGGGTATAAATAAATTTTAAAAATTTGACAAGAAGAATTGTATCATCTGCATCTTACTCGATATAAATTAACTAGAAAGATATGTAGATACTGAATCATTTAGTAAAGAAAAGATACCACATTTTTAAATTTTGAAATGATCAATACACAGTCGAATCATTAAAAATTATATAGCATTCTATGTATTTTTTTTTCCTTTCAAAAGATATTAATGAAAAAAAGGGTAGACTTTAATTTGCTCTAGCTAAAACAATTTCAAAAGATCAAATATTTCATGTATTAATCCTAAGAAAATCTTGGAAAATCGAGAATGAAATCTTAAAGAGTAGATTCGTACGATAAACCCTTATGTGTGTATGCCTGAATTTTCCATGCGTTGAAAACATGAAAGATTTGGGAAATGCAAATTGTTACTCTCTCACAATAATTTTTGCTTCAAACTAGGAACTTGTTGCTTCCTAAAACAAAGTGCACCCTTTCTCTATGGCTTATAGTCAACATACCAAAATGTCTTCGTTCAAAACCACTAGTTATTATGATTTGAGCAAACCTAAACCACGGTTTCCATCAACAATTTTTCTTTTCTAATCAATAAAAATAATTATTATATGGAGTACATTTCAACACTTGCTTTCATTTATTAACTTTTGGGATTAAGTCACTATACTCCTTCTGTTTTAGTTTGATAGATAGTTTTCCTTTGCATGAAAATTAAAGGATGTTAATTTAGTTAGTTAAGTATATTTACTTTTATAATTATTTTTAGGTTTATTTTTTTGACTTGTATTAGTGACTTGCTGGGACATTAATTGTAACTATTTAATCAAGCATTAATTAGAAGGGTAATATTATGATTTTGTGATGTAATTAGTAGAAAAAAAAGTTTTTTTTGAACTGGTATACAATGTATTTCCTATACTGTTCTTAATCCCTTCCCACCTTTGGTACCAGGTCATAGGAAAAAAACAAATTTAAATGCCTACAATTTGGACATTAAAAGGGAAACTGTGCTTGTGAAATTGGACATAGGGAGTATAATTTTTGATATTTGACTGATTGGATTCGAATTAGGTAGGGTCTTTATAGACAACATTGTTCTTCCTACTTAGTTTAAAATTTTTTTTATACTCAAGTTACGAGAACTGAAGAGTAGAAGAAAAGTTATGTTTTTTAGAATTATAATATATAACATTATTAAATATACCTATATTTGGCAAGAATAAAAGTAAAAAAAAATCTGTGTTTTCTCGTTACACTTATTTAAAAATTATAAAAGAGAAGACTTAATATTATTTTTATGCACAACATTACATTTTTGTATTTTCATCACAACATTTGTATTTTTATCACAACATTAACTTATGAGTAATACGAACAATTAGCTTTACAATCATTTCCAAATTATTCTGTTCTCTTTAATTTTTTATGGCAAGTATTCACGTGGCGTTGATGCTGGTAATACTGTAATAGATTTAAAAAAAAGTAGTAAAAACTGTATTTTTTTATTAAATTTTAAATGTTGTGAAAAAAAAGTGTAACATGTTATACATAACAAAATAAACTTTTTTTCTTCCAAAAGTAACTAATTTTAATTGGACATTATAGTAGCACCTAGACCCTAAATGTAAGCTACACATATATGCACACATAAATATAGTGAGAGACTCACTAATCCCTTTCTAATGCAACAATATTGTGGGACATTGGGAGACAGAGTTATAAGCACAAATTAAATTATTTGGACTCCCCTTTGACAAATTTGAGCGTATAGTTTACTCATCACCATGAAACATGGAATATAATTCAGCTTCACAGTTGTTCTATGAGCAAGCTTGTTTACTAGTTTTAATAATGCATGTGGAGATTCAATTATTTAATGTATAAAGAAATTTTTGTTGGTTGTCTAGTTAGAGTATTTATGTCAAGACGGTATATAGATGAATCTTGTAATTCACTAGTAAGTCTATAAGTTATTGATATTAATGTCGTCTCCAATACTAAAAGATATTGGTAGACACAAAAATGATAAATAAAAAAATGACCTTATAATTCAATCATTTGACGTTAATTAAACTCACTTTTCTTGAAACTGCACGGTGTTTTCTCTACGTATAAAAATATAGTCCATTTTACAATTTACTTCTGTAATTTGTAACTTAATGTGGTCACCACAAACATCCTCAAATTGAACTATTTTACTGCAAGATTCTTCGTACATGTCCTTATTTCAGTCACAATTGTTGAAAATATGTACTTTTATTTTTTTTCCAGGAAATAATGTACTTCTGTTTAGACTTATTTACAGAACTGTATTATATTTATATATCAAATCCACATATATCACTTTCAATTGGCATTATTTCTACTTTCCAGAGGCACACTTTTGTAAAAATTGGCTATCGTTTTCACGCTTTTTTTCTTCTCCACGCGTCCATAGATTATGCTCATACCGACACCATAAATTTAAGCTTTGTATTAATATAATGTGGTTTATATAATTTACTTTAAAAAAATCTGCTTAGAACGTATTCTACGTGTCACACTTGTATTTGTACAAAAACTTTTTTAGGTTTACTTTGGAAGAGTGGACATTAAAGTGGACTCACTCCTCATATACTCCAAAAGAGAGACGATGGTCTCTGTCTGATGGAGTAGAGTGGAATGAGTAGTTCTTAATATCTGATTTGAAAATATCAAAAAAATATAATTTGATATATAATTCTTCATTTCTGGAAAAAAATTCTTGATTTATTAGAAGAAATTACATATAAACATTGTGTGTATTAATTTGTCAGATAATCAAATTATTTTATTTAAAGATTGTATTAGACAGTACGCAAAATTATTCTTTATATGCATTATATTATTGTGTCCTTTACGTTTTTGAAGGTTTTATTCACTTATCGGAGGACTAATAAACAAAAAAATTTAAAATATATTAAATGAAAACATTAGGAAACTAAATGTGCTCTTTTGAAAATATAAAGAAAACATATATTATATCTAAAAGCTTTTTGATAGTTATTGGCATGAGATTTCAATCCAAAATCTGACCTATAAATCTTCATTTGCTTATCAGCTGACTCCTTATTGGCAAAAAGCTTTTTAGATAACTTTTTCTTATTGTTATTGATAAGAAATATTCTGTCATATTGTCTCTTGTCCTGCAAAAAGACGAGGTACTAGAGTTGTTTTAGAGAGTTTATTTCCATGGTCAAGTCGGTTAAAATATGGCTAGTTGAATGTGATGGGGAAAAGGATGTGAATTACATGAATTTTTTTTTAATGAAAGAAGGCGACATTTCATCGAGTATTATTGATAATCCTTACCAAACATAAATTTTATCAAAAAACAAAAGAAACATAAGATGTCCAGGAACCATAACAAAATCATAGACACCAAAAGTTTGAGCCAAACCATGCTTCGCAATCTAGTCAGCACATTGATTCGCCTCCCTAGGGACATGTCGGATAGTGGCATCATTCAAAGAAATTAATTGCCATATACGAAAGATCAGAGCTTGATGGTTAACATTCCAAGGGAGGGTCAAATTACAAATATTAACAGCCAATAAAGAGTCAGACTCAATCAGAACATCAGACAAATTCTCTCAACAGCCAATTTCAGTCCACTACAGATCGCCACCAGTTCAGTTATAAGTGGAGATAAGAAACCAAGTTTGATATTATGGCAATGGAGGGTCGAATTACATGAATTTGATAATGAATATTTATATCGTTCAAAAGGCTCTTCAGAATATGCTAAGGGGTAATCTCGTCCCATATTTGAGTTCAATTTCATCAATGTTGAATAACTAATTTACTGTTGTTGATACAGATCTTGCCAAAAAAATCCGCTAGAGATATTAGTAAAATCACATTAATTTAGATATTCAATTATTGCAACATCCTTAACAACGAGAGGAAGCTTTTCAATAAAAGAAAGAAAGAAAGAAAAAAAAAACTTAAGAGACAATCCAATCCGACCTTTGTTTTTCATTGGAGACTCAAAAAAAGGTGATACCATGAGGATATGACTAAACAAAGATACATGGATGGATTCTTAAACTTGTCAACATTTGTCACTTCAGAATCTTATGTATGTACCCCTTTGTAAGAACAAAGATAAATGGTTGATTACAAACAGTTTGCTGATAGGAAGATTGAAGCAACTTAATAGACAACTTGGTGGTTTCATGCAAATGACAGTTCCTTGCACTTATATGTCATGAACACTAACTATAATTAGCAAATTAATTAGCAATCATTTAATGAATTCAAAGATAGTGATTTAAAGATTCTAATTAAGGGTTAGCTATGCTTTTATGTTTTTATTGATTCTGTGGATTATTATACGACATCTAAATCAAATGGCAAAAATAGTTTTAAATAGCTGTATTAATTTTTTTGAACATATAAAGTCTTGAATTATAAATTACTAAGCAAATTAACTTGCTAACAGAGATATTATTCAGTGGTTAGTACATTGTTCTTGAACAAATTTTACTTGTTAAATGATAAGAGTTTGATTCTTATAAAGTACTTCTATGGAGAAATAAATCATTAACATTTTAATATTCAACATAATTATCCACTCTAAAAATGCTACTACAAATGAATAAAATCTTGAGTAAGGCAACAAAAAATGTCTACTAAAAACTCAAAATTTTTTTTAACGAAGAGTGGGTGACTACCTCAAAAATTAGAATATTAACGATTTATCTTCTCCTAACAAGTATCTTCTCTTATGACCAATATAATAAATAGTGAAGTCGGTATAAACTCATAGTTTTCTACTAACTACATTCAAATAATTGAGTGTGTGCATTATCAATCCTTAGATTTAAGGTTCTATTTTTCTTGAAAAAAATAATTCAATAATTGTGAAATCATTTTTAATTCTAAGGGTTGAGATTGAATGTTCAATATAGGTGGGTTTGAAGTCAATAACAAACTATTAGATAAATAAAAAAGAATAAATATGTAAGAGAAGAGATTAGCAAATTAAAAAACAGTTTAGAAGTTCAATAAGGGTGATATTTTACTTTGCTAGGCAAAATATTTTTCATTTTTTGGTAAGAATAAATTATTCATTCTATTAATTTATAAGCTTGACAACATTAATTAACAAAAATGTACAATACACAGCTACCAAAGCAAATGCTGGATGAAATACCACTACAAAATATGGATTGAATTGTGACCAACACATTTGGTCGCAAACGGAGAGTTTTGGTCGCTAAACAACATTCGGTCAACAAATTTGGTCACAAAAAGCGTGGACGCAAAACATTTTCTGCGACCAATTCGGTCACAAATATTGCCACCGAAATTTTCCCGTCGCAACTATTAGGACGAAGTCAACGATTCTTTCCCCGACAAGTCAGCAACCATTTGGTTGCAACATTTTGAAACAAATGGGTCGCAACTCGATTTGCGACCAATCGGTTGCAATATTTTTGTGACCAAATGACCGCAAATTCAGTGACCAAACGGTCGCAAAAACTGTGACCAAATGGTCTCAAATTCAGGGACCAAACGGTCTCAAAAACTGTGACCAAATGGTCACAAATTTAGTTAGCAGACCTTCGTAGAACTGTGAACAAACGGGCGCAGAAATTTGTGACAAAACCGTCACAATATTTTTGTGACAAATTGGATACAAATATATGTGCTATATTTTGTTAATTATTATTGAATAATTTAAAAAATCAAAAGAATAAATAAAATATTTAGTAATTCAAAAATAGATTAAATATTAATAATTTAAATCTC
>CAODLS010923356.1:0-15161 GCA_948243855.1 Flueggea neowawraea | reverse complement strand
TCCATACGAACGAACTTCCTTGGATTGGTGGAGTGTACTAGCACTTTTATAATCTCTATTCTAATTCTCACAAATAACTTTCTCTCTTTGTTTGTGACACTCAAAAATTCGGCCAAGCCATTGCCATGAGAAACAAGACTAAAGTGTGCTCCTATTTATAGGCATATGAGAAAACCTAAATAGGTACACTAAGGTTGTCAAAAACCCTTCCTTGTTCAAGAAGAATTCGACCACACCAATACAAGAAGTATGTGTGCCAAAATTCCTTCTCAAATTAGGAGTCAAACCCCATTCCTTCCCATTCAAGAATTCAACCTACACTCCTAAAAAATAGGAGGGAGAAATTTCGGCCTCCAACCCTAATTTGGAGTGTGTTTCTCATGTCCCATTTATTTCTCATTGTCATACAAGAATAGAATCCCCTAAAAAATAGGAGTATGAATTCGGCCTCCACACCAAACCCTACTAGGTTTTCTATCTTTTGTCCAACAAGCATAAGGATTCCTAATCCTATTTAGTGTGTGTGCCGAATTTTACAAGGCCTTATTATGTTATTGAACTTTTAATTATATGATACATTATCATCAAATAAATCACTCTATTATTAATACCTATGGGCTGAATTTATGTCACACATAAATAAACCCAAAATAATATTAATAAGTGAATTAAAACAAAACCCTGAATTATTAATAATTAATCAAATTAATTATCTCAATAATTTATTTGCCAAACGATAGAACATTTGCAATCCAATCCAATTCATTTTTGTATGTGACCCAATAGGCCCACTCGAAATTGGCAATGTGCCTCGTTCCAAAATACTTGGGCTTAAAGTCCATAAGCGGTATCTGGTAATACATTATGACAACCCAAAATCGAGTGGTATCGGTGATCCGAGTTAACCTTTCACAGTTTGATATTTAGTCATTTTGTCACACGATATCTATATTAAGTATAAGGTATGGTCACATGTCAACCTTATATTGCTTAATATATTTTTTGATCCCAAGTAGATTGATATACAAATGACATTGATAAACCATTTTATCAATTCATTTGAGTATGCATACATTCCATCAATCCTACTCACCAAGTGGCCTAAAGATATCACTCTTCATAAGAAGAACAAATCCATCACTCTCACCATGACTCATTTACAAGATTCATGACAATCATAGCCTTTATTTTTATCCTGTTACGGATAATGTTTGACTAAGTCAAAACATGCGATTCCTCATGTAGGAGTCAATAGTGAGTTTTAGTCGAATGACTCAAACATCACCACTGTATAAAAGCTAATTGTGACATTGATCCATAAAGTGCTTTTATAGCGGGCCAGCCCAATACATGTTCCCTACCATGTATCTATGTTCTAAGTGATATTACACATCTATAATCAATAAAATGTGATTATCCTCTTAGCAACATACTAACATTGGCTTGTCATCATTCCCATGATAACAATCTATTAGGGACATTTAGAATAATATTCTTTTTTATCTTATAGTTTTACTATCAAGTCACACAGTTGATGACATAAGAAAGAATAACTATTCATGGATGATTTATATCGTTATAAACAACATAATATTTCATAGATATGAAATAAAATGTCTCTTTATTAATTGATAAATCAAATAACAATGTGTATCAATGATTGGACTAGGACACAAAACTAACAATTGACGCATTATTATCACATCAATTTGTTTTATTAAAATCTCTCTCATTAGACCCTTCAACTTTAATAGTTTAAACTATCATTGGATTCTCGTATGGGACCAACTATCACTTTATTTTTTATTCAATTTTCTTTTATAATATGTACTACATAAAATATATTTTTTCACATAAATAATTAAATATTTTTAATTAGTGGAAAATTATATATTTTACGAATAATATAATAAAAATTTTACCAAAAAAATAATTATTTTTGAAATATAAAATTAAACTGTACTAAAAATAAAATTTTACTGCATAGAAATTAAACTACTACAAATTTATTACGCATAATATTAAAAATACATCAAGTAAAATTGAATAATTAAAATTCACTACTTAAAAATTGAATAATTACAAATAGTTTGTATAGAATTTTTTATCTACAATTTAATAAAATATTTTATTACTGTTATATTAAAAATTTAAAAAAAATTAAAAATTAAAATATAAAAACAATATTTTTTTTTCAAGTGACTGTTGGTTGGTAATGCTACCAACTATCTTCAAAGAAAGATTAAAAAGTTGAAAAAAACAAAAAAAAAAACTTATTATATCACCTTTTGTGGGGCCTTGTTGAACGATCCAAATGTCTTTGAACCGTTCAACACATGGAAAAAAATACACGAGGTTTAATTCATTGTGGGTTCAATGGAATAAGGATGCTCTAATTGCATATTGCACTCAGTATCTTGAACTGTCCCATGTCGAGCTGAGAGAACTTAACGGACCAAGACTAATTTGAATTCGGTAGTTTGATAGGCATCTCGAAGGGTGAGATCCCTACCACCAGCGTTGTTGCATTCCCAATACTCGAACTTGAGATCTTTGCTTAAGTTGGAACAACTCGTGCCATTTGATCCAAGTGTTCGGTGGTCCCATGCTTATTTATAGGTGTCACGACCCGTTTCCTGATCATGATCGGCATACAAGGCGAACCATCTATAGAAACTCGGTCGATCTCGTACAAGCCTTAAAGATCAAAAAATACTACCCAAAACGTTTATTTATTATTTAAAAATGTTTAATGAAAATATTTATCGTTTTGAACATAAGTAGTAAAAATAAATCATATAAATCAAATGATTAATATATCCATATATATATATATATCATAGTATAAAAAAAACAAGTTATAGAATATCAAATACAAATGGCAAACTCGTAACCCTACAACATTTCGGTGTAGAGCTCTAACAATACAAAAGGAGAACCTAGACAAAAAGGGCATCAATAACCAATAAACGTCTCATTGGTAATCAAGATGTAGAACAGTTGTCGAAATCAAAATCTGTGAACCTGAGATATGAGAACCAACATAGACAAAAAAATAAAGGGGATCAGGGCCCAGTAAGAAATAACACTCCAGACCACCTCATACGTTCCTCACAAAGACTGTTTTGAAAACAGTTCAAGACTACCACATGCAATATAGATGGATAAATATATTTTTTTTTTCTACACGCTAATACATAATAGCGTTCGAAAATCATTTTCCAAAATATTTGTAAAAAAACAAACAACAGGTGCAAAAAACATATCAAATACAATTAAAACACATATCGTACATATGAGACCATAACAAAAGTGTGCATCCGACACTGAATCATAAGTGATGTGGGCTTTGCCACTATCCATAGCAAATCATGTGTTAGATCAGAACACATGACTACTGACATCCTTGGTAGCTGAGATTTCTCAATGCATTGGTATACCAAAGGCTACTACTATCCGTAACACGAGTGTCTTATATTAGAAAATCAAAATCATGTTATATTATTACATAGTATAAAGTCAAAACATGCAGTTCAGCTTCAAAACAAAGAGCATATATATATATCATTTTCAAAACGGAATACTGATTATTAACAAATAACCAGTTTATTTTATTAGTTAAGTCAATCCATAGATTAGTCCAATTTCAATTATACGTCCAGCACAAAAAAATAATAATAGAAGTTTTGAGATACAACCTATGTGTCTGAAACTGATATTCACTCACTTGAAAATCCAAGCACAAACGTCAATTAAGCCCTACTCGTTGGTGGCTGGTCTCGCTAACAGGAATAGGAAGTTGAACAAACAAGGATATATCAACAAATATACCTGAGACAAATAAAAAATGTGATACTGTGACGGTACCAAATGTTGTGCAATGCAAATGCATAATCGGACCCTCAAAAGATCCCAAAAGTCTAACTCAAATGATATCTTATCATTCTTATTCCAAAATTCAAAATTTGCATAAAATTACAGTTTGGTCCCCGACCAATGTAAAATTATATTTTAGTTCCCGAGACTTGATAACTTTCAGAATAGTCCTCAAACTATTCTATAATAACTAACTAGTTTTTTCAAATAGTCAGAATCCTCAAATAAGTCTCCGAACTCTCAGAAATCTCGAGACAAGAAAATTACAACTTTGGTCCCTCAGAACCTTGGCTTACTCAAAGCCAAGGACTTACTCGAGTAACACACACTATTGCTTACTCGACTAAGCCATGTGCTTACTCGAGTAAGACCCCATCTGGCTTACTCGAGTAAGTCAAGTGCTTACTCGAGTAAGAAACAACCCAGAATTTCAAAATCGGCAAACTCTTGATTCAACCGATCAAAATCGCTCCCAATAACCCACATTGGCTATAAACAACCTTTTAAACTCAAATCTATGGTCAAATCTATCAAAACAACTCTAAATCGACGAGAAATCACCACACCCGTTGGAAACCCTAACCTAAATCTTATGATTCCAAGCTTAATCTAAGTGTATCTAGGCTCCCGAAGTCACGATCTAACCTTCCTTAATCACCATTTCAACAGAATATGAGCTAAACCTAACTCAATAGCATTTTTGTCCAAAATTAATATGTCAAGATTAAATGACGAAAATGATGAAATAGAAGTAAAAGAAAGTCGATATTACTTCAATAGATGGTTAGGAACGTTGGGCTAACAACGGAAATGGCTTCTGGACGGATTGAGAGTGTTTAGAATGGAAAATGAGGGTGTAAGGCCGAATGAATCGGGTGGGGGTATATATAGAACCCTTCCTCAAACGACATCGTTCTTGCATATCCGCATGGCTCACTCGAGTAATTGACCGACTCACTCAAGTGACACCCATTCTCACCCGGGTAATACATATGCTTATTCGAGTAACACATTCCCAGTTGTTCTTCGTGTTCATCTGGGAACACAACTTACTCGAGTAATCAAATGGCTTGCTCGAGTAATCCACACCTCATATTACTCGAGTGACTCCTCTCAAAATCATTATTCATCAACTCAATACTCTAAACGTCTGAGATCCAACACGGGGATGGAACGAAAAACTACAGAGAACTGTATAAGAATTCAACGGAGTATTACATACTTTCCTCTTAAAAGAAATTCGTCCTCGAATTTCCAAACAGACAGGGTAAAGCTAGGATCAAACCTAAACCTCCAAAAATACAGTTGCAGAAAGCAACCAAAATCTTACTAACACTCTGCCAAAACCGAGAAAAGCTTGCAAACATGCAAAAATACAATGTGAAGATGTAAGAAATGAAAAAAACAAAAATGAAATACACTGACCTATGAATCAATAGAGTCGAACAGGCGCAGATATTTGAGCTACATCTCATCCTCGACCTCCCAATTGACCTCTTTATAAGAATGATGTCACCAAATCACCTTTACTGAAGCTATCTAATTGTTTCATAGTCTATTGACCTGACGGTCAACAATCCTCAACGAAATCTCGTCATAGGACATATCGGGTCTAACCTCAAACGACTGCAGTGCCAGAACATGTGATGGATCAGAGACATACTTCCTCAGAAGTGAGATATGAAACACCGGATGAACAGAAGCAAAGTTAGACAGTAGAGCCAACTCATACGCAACAGCTCTGACCAGATCGATAATATCAAAAGGACCAATATACCTCGGACTCAACTTGCCCTTCTTCCCAAATCTCATAACACCTTCATAGGTGATACTTTCAGGAATACATGACTTCCTACCTCAAACTCCAAATGTTTACACTTTGGGTCAGCGTAACTCTTCTGGTGTTTGTGAGCAATATGAATCCTCTGCTGGATCAACCTGACATTCTCAGTGGTCTCCAAAATAAGATCCGGCTCCAATGACTCTCTCTCACCGGTCTCGACCCAACATAAAAGAGATTTACACTTCCTACCATATAAAGTCTCATAAGGCGTCATCTTAATACTCGAGTGGTACGAGTTGTTATATGCAAACTCTACCAATGAAAAATGAGAATCCCAACTCCCAGCAAAATCAACATTGCATGTTCTCAACATATCCTTCAAAGTCTGAATCATATGATCGGATTGACAATCGGTCTGCGGATGGAAAGCAGTGCTAAAATCCAATCGAGTACTCAACTCGTCTTGAAGTTTACGCCAAAGTTGTGACGTAAACTAAGGTCCTCTTTTAGACACTATAGAGATCGTCATAGAGGAGGTGACGTATGGAGAGGAGACAGTTAGGGTTTTTAGAACCCTAGGTCCAACTTGTTTCAAGTAATTTTATTTATTCACCCCCTGAAATTACAAAATTTCAGCATTAGTCCCATCAAAGTTAGACTTGTTATACACCTATTGTCCACCTAAATTAATAAGATCTTGTTGTTAAAGGTAACAGATTTACAGATGGTGGACACGTAATGGACAAATGTGGACATATTTATCCACCATATGCGTATCTATTGTCCACATTTAAATACTTCTCTAAAAAATTTAAATATAACAAAAAAATAGTTAAGTTTGTTCGTTCAAAATTTATTTTATACACCTATTATCCACTGTTTAACCACTATTTGTACAATCTAAATCAATTAAAAATAAATTAATATACTAAATAAATTTAAAACTTATTTTGTATACTTTTTTTAGATTTATGTATATGTATTGTCCACATGAAATTTAACAAAATTTTAAGTGGCTGCATTTTTGCAAATGATTTGTCTTGGCGACATTAGGATTTTGTAAAGTTTGACATTTATTTATGTTCTATCTGTAATTTGCCCATTGGCTTTTGGTAGGCCCAGATTGGGCTTCACCAGAATTCTGTTGAACTTTGCCCTTTCCAGTGTGAGCTGCTTGTTTCGAAGCAGATGGTCCAGAATTTAACATTTTTATGGTTTTCTTTTTGGCAGTTTTTATCGTGACTCTGAGTTATAGTGCTCAAAATTTAAAATAAATAATTTTAAATTATTAAATTCACATACAATAATTTTAGCCATTAATTTTAAAATAGTTTCACTGTAAATAAAACATAGTATTATATAACAATTACTTTTCCATTCAAAATACATTGTACTCCTTTTTCTCTCTCTCTCTCTCTCACCCTTGACACTCTCTCCCCGGCCTCTCTACTCAGCCGACGACGACCGGCGTCGCCATCCTCCTCGTCCTCTCCTCGTAGCGTCGCTGGCGTCCTCCTCCTCTTAGACGCGTCGACGAAATCCTCTTCCTTTCTTCTTTCACTCTCCTAGCTTCAGCCCGTCGCATTTCCGACCTCCTCACTGTCGTTCGATCGTCGGCGTTGAGAGTAAATGTTTTACTTCTCTTATTTTTGTTTTCCCTTGCTGCTTATGGTTTGAGATTTCTAGGTTTTAGTTAATCTAGGGTTTTAATTTGGGATAATTCTGAATCAAATTGGTTCTCGTGAATGTCTTTAGTCACTGGTAGCAAATGAGGATTTCCAACACATTCTTCGTGTTCTCAACACCAACGTTAATGGAAAACAGAAGATAATGTTCGCACTTGCCTCCATCAAGGGTATTCTCTCTCTTCCTATTTGAATATGCTTGTTTGTTTTTTCATTTTCATGGTTAATCTGTCAATTTCGTCGATGATAATTGCCTGCCAGGAATCACTTGTTAACTCCAATCTCAGGAAGAAAGGCCTCACCTCCCGCAAAGCCTTCATTGTTCACAAGATCGATTTCTATCTCTTTTCGTTCCTTGGAAAAAAGCAGTGTTTAAATGGAGACAACCAGAGAAACTCAAGATGAACAGCATCAGAGCCACAACTGAAGCGAGGCCGGCGAAGATCTGGTGACAGCGGGTGACACAGACGGAGCAATCACCCTGCTTGAAGCCCTCGTTCCGAATCTTGAAACCCTAACTCGTTCCTCTGAAATTTCTAACCTTCAATTGGCCTCTGCTCTAACATAATTGGCTAATCTCTACTCCTCCAAAGGTTTCTCTCTTAAGTCCGATGAAATTCTCTCACGCGTCGCAGTCCTCCGTCTCAACGCTCTCCCCTCTAAATGGGGATGTTGAAAAATAACCTAAGCAGCTTATTGACGATCCCAGTACATGTAACGCTTCTTGATTGATGGTAGGTTTCGAAACTTGTTTGAATGTGCTTTCCGGTTTTTGATTGTTTATATGTTCTTTGTGTAAATTAATTCATTTTTTTTCTTTTTTTGTGAAGGGCATGTTGATAACTTGGCTGCACCTTCTGATGTTCCTTGTAATGTGTCCTCAGATGACGGTAAGCATGTTTGTATGAATCCTGTAGTTTATTTAGATTGCATTATGTTACTCTATCTGCGTCTCCTTGTGGCGTTTTAAATGATGATAGATGCAGAGTTGTAAAGCTGGATCCTTTTCGATGATTAAATTAGTTGAATGTGTGTGAGAATTGTAAACATTAGTTTATGGTTAAAAATCTTTTTTTTTTATTTATTCAGAATGTTGTTTAACTTGTCTACAACTTTAATTCTTAGACTGCAGTGAGATCATGTTCTCTTATATTACAGAAGCCATTTTTTTAATGCCTTTTAGTTAGGAGAATGATTTATTGTGGTCTGTAATAAAATTATTGTGAACTTTACAGATTGGGAAGCTGTTGCAGATCGTGCGCCTGATGAGTTACTTGGATCTCAATGTTTACCTAGTGTTTCCAAAATCTCACTGGATGACACAAAAGTTCAAACAACTATGCGGCGTGGAAGGGGAACTTTCTCATAAGGAAAAGCGAACTATGTAGTGATCGGCAAACTGATTCGTCCGTTTATGATGATGAAGATTCATGGGAAAGCAAACAAAATACAGAATCAAGAAATTGTAAACCATATGCTTGACATACTTTGACAAATATAATTACTGTTGACATTGCAGGGTAATAGACAGTGATGTGTTAGTCATGCAAGGGTATAAATGCACTTGTTAATCCTCAAGTCTTATAACCACTATAGCCCTATGGATGATAACTGCGGGAGGTGATTGCTCCGTCTGTCACCGCTGTCACCAGATCTTCAGGGTTTGTTAGTTCTTGCTTATGACCTTACTGCTGAAGTTCGGAAATTGGTGAATATTTCATCATTGCCTCATTATTTTTGGATATGGTCTGCATTTTATTGCTGTAAATGCAACAGTATATAGCTTTTCTTAGTCTGGCATAACATTTATTCAACTGACAGTAAACCCTGAGTAATGAATGATTATGTTCTCGTTGTTAATATTGGTTTCGCTTACATCTTAAATTTTGCAGATTTTGTTGAAGTAATAAAATCTATAAAAATGTGAATATTGGTGGTGGTTTTGTCAGGTGATAGCTGTGGCAATTACACTTGGAGTTGGAACTCATGGGATTGCTCACCTATCATGTGTTTTCCCTCGGCTACTAGCGGCAGACGACGAGAAATTAGTTTATAATGGTGGTAAAAAAGCAGGAGAGTCGGATTATAATAGTGGTAGAAAAACAGAACAAAATTAGGTGTAATCTTATTATAGATTTTTCTTGTAACTAAACAAAATTAATGATGATTTAATTTTTTTCAACTTTGACTTGTGTAATATTTAGTGCTTTTGGTTTATTTAATTTATGACTTCGAGTTTTGAATTTTTTGAATTAGAATTTGATTTTAATAATTAATTAAGAAAAAAATCAATTTTTCATTATTTTTAGGATTATAATTCAAATAGGTTCAGGATAAATAAATTTTATTTATACGTTAGGTAAAAAGAATTAAATTTGAAGAAAAAATTATTGAGCTTAATTAGTTATGAATTTTGAATCAATAAAGTAATTAAAATTATAAAAATAAAAAGTATCATTGTTGAGTATAATTTTTTTGTTGATCAAACCAGTGATGGGTTCTTTGTAAACCATTAATAAAGAGTATGATAAATTCTTAATTAGTTTATTCATCAAATTTTGCTAATTTCTCAGTTAAACATGTTGTCAACATGTTAATCAAATTTAGCAAATTGCATGTAAGTTTTTACCATGGTGATTGATAATGATTTTAAGTAAGTCATTTCTTCTTGAATTTGTTATTTATAATACAAATTATATTATTTATATTACACGTTCTGTTATTTTGAGAATTTAACATAACAAATAAAAAAGTCACACAAAAGTAAATTAAAATCACATAAATAGAGATTAAAATGACATATTTATCAATTTTTTGTCATTTTAAAACTTTGTTATTTATAACACTAATTATGTTATTTATATTACACGTTCTGGTATTTTGAGAATTTAAAATTACAAATAAAATAGTCACACAAAAGTGAATTAAAATCACAAAAATAGAGGTTAAAATGACACATTTGTCAATTTTTTTGACATTTTAAGAATTTGTTATTTATAACACAAATTATGTTATTTATATTACTCATTCTGTTATTTTGAGAATTTAAAATGACAAATAAAAAAGTCACACAAAACTGAACTAAAATCACAGAAATAAAGGTTAAGATGACACATTTGTCAAATTTTTATCATCTTAAGAATTTGTTATTCATAACACAAATTATGTTATTTATATTATGCGTTCTGTTATTTTGAGAACTTAATATGACAAATGAAAAAATCATACAAAAATGAGCTAAAATCACACAAATAGATGTTAAAATGGCACATTTTTCAATTTTTGATCTTTTAAGAATTTGTTATTTATAATACAAATTATATTATTTATGTTACGCGTTCTATTATTTTGAGAACTTAAAATGACCAATGAAAAAGTCACACAAATGTGAACTTAAATCACATAAATAGAGGTTAAAATAATACATTTGTCAAATTTTTGACATTTTAAGAATTTGTTATTTATAACATAAATTATATTATTTATATTACGAGTTTTGCTATTTTGAGAACTTAAAATGATACATAAAAAAGCCACACAAAAGTGAACTTAAATCACCCAAATAGGGATTAAAATAACACATTTGTCTATTTTTTGCCATTTTAAGAATTTGTTTTTAAAGCACAAATTATATTATTTATGTTACATGTTTTGTTATTTTGAGAACTTAAAATGACAAATAAAAAGAGTCACACAAAAGTAAACTAAAATCACAAAAATAGAGGTTAAAATGATATATTTGTCATTTTTTGTCATTTTAAGAATTTATTATTTATAACACAAATTATATTATTTATATTAAATATTTTGTTATTTTTAAAATTTAAAATGACAAATGAAAAAGTCACACAAATAAAAGTTAAAGTGGCACATTTGTCAATTTTTTTATCATTTTAAGAATATATTATTTATAACACAAATTATGTTATTTCTATGACACGTTTTGTTCTTTTGACATGTTCAAATAACAAATAACAAAATTACACAAAAGTGAACTAAGATCACAAAAATAAAAATCAAAATGACACATTATTCAAATTTTATGCCATTTAAGAATTTTTTATTTATAAGACTAATTATGTTATTTAGATTACATGTTATATTATTTTGAAGAGTAAAAAAATACATTTAAACAAAATCACATAAAACTAAATAAAAATGATACATGATTATTTTTTATTGTTATTTTAATTTTTGTCATTTATTAAAAAAATATGTTACTTATATTATTATATATAACATTTTTTGAAAAGGTGGATATAATTTTTTAAAAAAAAATATATAGTACACTCAATCTCATTATAACAAAATTTTAAATGCATGGCTAATATTTTATCTTTGTTAATCTAACAGTCCTCGTAAAAGGTATATCTCTCATAAGTCATCATACTCAATTTGTGTGCGTGTGACCAAAGTAAATACCTTTCTTTTTCTGCCTAAGAAATAGGAAGTCCACTCTGATACACTTTTTTTTTGCCCTTTGTAAAGCAAGGTGTCGTTGAATGTGGATTTTTCAAAATTTCTCCCCAGAATGAATTCAATTAGCTGCCCACATTTGCGAAGAAATATGTCGCTGTAGCGCTAAAGAAGTTGGAAATTTATTTATATAATATAAAAGAAACGTGGTTCATAATAATTCCATAAACGTTGCGTGTAAAGGGTGTGTGAGAGAGAGAGTCACGTTATACCCCACCTTGCGGCTGCGGGTCTTCTGAGCTACTTAGGGTGCGTTGGCATGTGATGGATTCATCAAAAGCATTGATGCATATGATTGGTCAAGCACAAACACAATCCATGTATGATGCAATATTCTTTCCTTCCTGTTGCCACTTATTACTACCACACCACCACTACATCAACCCTTGTATTTCCTCCATACACAAATCATTCAATTGAGGAACATGGCAGGCATCCCATGAACAACACACAATTAATTAGTAGCTGGTAGGGATGGGATGGGATGGGATGGGATTAAATTAGTTATAGACCTGCAAGATTTATAAAATTTTCTTTTTAAAAATTTGTATTTGACATGAAAAGAAAAAATAAAATTATATACTATATAAATAATTGTAAATAAGAATTTTTTTTATTAAATTAATTTTTCTATTTTATTAAACATTTTTTTGCTCGTCATATTTTGAGTATGATTAAATTATTTATCTTCGTTATTGAAATAAGAATTTTCAGTTTTTTTTTCCAACCACCCTTTAAACAATAACCTATGTTTGACTATGATAGAAAATATGACTGGAGAGATACAATCCAACATACAAAACAAATTGTTCCTGACTTTTATTAATTGTCATAGTAAAATAAACAACTAATGAGTATTGTATCCGTTGAAATTTAAAAAGTAATTTGATATTTGAGAGAGCTAGAGATTGTTAGTGAATGAAAACATTGTATCCAACATTGTATTCAATAATTATTTCAGCTTCTGTCATATTTTTTCTAAAGTGAGTGATAACCAATCTAATACCATTACAATTCAAATATTTAATAATGGAATATGTTGGCTAGTAGGTTTCTGATCTCTTAGGCTAGTGTGAGACGGATCAAGTTCTCTTAGACGATTTGTCTCGTACGCCGGTTATGATCTGAAAATAGATCGTGACAATATATATATATATATAGTACAAATTAAAGAGCTAACTCATAGAAAATTATTTATAAAAAAATTAAGCTAATAAATAAATAAACAAACTATACACCCGTGCAATGTATAATTTTTAATAATATATGATTAGTTTAGTCCTTTTGAATAATATACAAAAAATGAAATTAGAATAATATGCTGATAAATAACTAAATTATACATCCGTGCAATGCAAATTTTTAATAATATATGTATGTTAATTTAGTCCTTTTGGATAATATATAGAAACAAATTAGAACAATATGCTGATTAATTTAGATTTAGCAAAATAAATAATTACATAATAACTACAAATGTGTAAAAATAAATAACAAAGAATTGCGATGGTTCGATCAAAAGGCCAATTAATTTAGGATGGATGACTATAAGAAAAAAATGTTAATATTAAGTTTATAACAATAATTTATTATCTATATTGTGGCTTCAATTTTTGAAAAATTTCTTTAAGTACAACATTTTTATGTTTCATTATCTTAGGATTTTTATTTCTTTAAAAAATTATTTTTTATTTTTCTTTTAATTTTCTTTGGATACAACATGCTTTGTATGTTATTTTTTTATTTTTATTTTTTTAGATAAGGGAATTCTATTTTTTTTATAGAAAGGGATTTCGATCATTGTAAATATAAATAGATTTTTAAAGGAAAAATAAAAGAAAATAAACAATTTCTAATGCCAACCTAAAATATTTGGTATCATTCAAAAAAATTTATAAATAAATTAAAATATTTCAAAATTTTCACAAAAGTACACATTCGTCGTAATGAATGATTAATGAATTATTAGATTTATTATTTTTAAATTAAGATTCTAAAAAAATGACACTTTAGATGTAATAAATATTATAATATGTGTTGCGATTAAACCCGCATGATATCCGAGATTTTATTTTAATACTATAACATATATGTGTATATTAATTCAATTACTTCTTAATTGTTTAAAGTAATCTTATCAATCTTGATAAACAAAAAAATAAGTTTATCAGTTAAGAGTTGTCACAGAGTATATTGCCATTAGAAATTATTTTTGAATTTTATTTTTTTATTCCGACAAAAAATAGTTATACTTCTTTTTTTTTGTCATCCCACTTTAACCTAAAGTATGAACTAAAACTCAAATTTAAAAGACAAAAGCAACAGAGATGTCATAATAAAATTGATTATTTCTCTACATTATAATTAATAGTATTCACAAATTAAGTACTAATTTCAGTAAAATTAATTTTATATTTATGCACTAAAAATTAGTTTTTAGAAAGCCACAAAGATTCATTCATTTCTTTATATTGATTTACTGAGCTAGATTTTATTTTAAAAAAAATTATTTAGAAAAATCAAACTTTAATTGCACTAAGAAATTAAATAAAATTTTAAAATTTCTCATATTTACATTAGTGTTTTTTTTTCAAGTATTAACTAAAATTTCAAATTTTATAGCTAATTACAATTGATATTATACAAACTCTCTTTTAATAAAAAAATGAAAATAATAGTTTATAATTAAATATTTGAACTATTTCTTGTAACTCGAAAAAGAAATAATATTTATAGAAAAAAATAGTAAGACATAAAAAATAATTATATGTGTGAAAAAATGGAGAAAGAAAAATGTATTTAATAAGGAAGAGAAAAAAATGTAAAATAAATGAGTGTTATATAATGAAAGAGGAAAAAAAGAAAAGAAAAGTAATAATATTAAAATTAAAATTAAATTCTTTAGAAAATTAAAAATTTAAATGCACTAAACAATTAAATTAAATTTTAAAATTTTTCATATTTTACATTAGTGTTTTGTTTTTCTTTGTCAAGTATGAATTAAAATTTTAAATTTTTAGCTACTTACAGTTGATATTTTTACAAATTTGTTTACAATAAAAAAATTTAATAGTTAAAAATCTAAATGATTTATAATAACTCGTAAAAGAAACAATCTTTATAGAAAAAATAGTGAGATATAAAAAATAATTATATGTGTGAAAAAATAGAGAGAAAAAATGTAATACCTCGAATAATTTTTATAAGTATTTTTGGATAATTATATTTGGAGTAATTGTTTTGAATAATTATTGGTGGATAATTATTTTTAGAATAATTATTTTTGGATAATTATTATAAATAAATTTGGGTAAAAATTTGAATTTTTATTTTTGGTGATT
>CAODLS010923215.1:0-13160 GCA_948243855.1 Flueggea neowawraea | reverse complement strand
AAATTTCATTGCAATCATCAAAATATAAATGTTTATAAATAGTAGGTTAATTCTTTGACTAAAGAAAAATTTAATTCTCTGATCAAAGTTGTTAAAAAATCGAGTTCGCCAATTACGTGAATGAGTTCAACTAAATAATTCCTTAAATGTCATATTCATCTAATATTCTTATTTAATTACAATAATTGATACGATATCTTAATGATCAAAGTGGAACATATTCATTTAGTTTTTTAATTTAGTTGTAATAGGAGACATACATATCACTAATCTTTTTACACATGCATCTAATCTTCTAAGTCATAATCACATCACTTTTCGTTTACAATTTGTCATTTTTTCTCACAATTATGTTACATTGTCCAAACAAGTAACACAATTTAAAACGACATAAAGTAACAAAAAAGTTACAAAACTTTTTTACAAAAGAAAGTATTTTATATCACTTTATAAATATGTCAGTAGTCATTTTAAAAATGTCATTCGGTTTTACAATTACGTTACTCATATTACTCTAATCAATAAAAGTAACAAATTTTTAAATTACATATAAGTGCTGAAAAAACACGAAAATTTGTTATTAAGTTACATATATTTTCATTATTTGTTATTTTATATTAATGTCACTTTTCGTAATAAATATGTCATTCGTTTTCAAAATATATTATTTTAGTAAATAAAAATAACAAATTTTTAAATCATATAAAAGTACTAAAAAACACAAAAACATGTAATTAAGTTACATATATTTTTATTATTTGTTATTTTACAATTATTTCACTTTTTGTAAAAAATGTAACAATATTTAAAATAATATAAAGTAAAAAAAAAGTTGTAAAAACATTAAAATAAGTAACAAATGTAAGTATTTTTCTGTCATTTTACGGATATGTTACTTTTTGTTTACTATATGTTATTTATTTTGAATATTATGTTATTTGTAAAAGATAAGATGACAAATGAAAAATTCACACAAAAATGAACTAAGATCACATAAATAAAGGTTAAAATGACACATTTGTCAATGTTTTTGTCATTTTAAAAATTTGTTATTTATAACACAAATTATGTTATTTAGATTACGTGTTATGTTATTTTAAAAATTAAAATGATAAATGAAAAAGTCACATAAAAGTGAACTAATATCACAAAAATAAAGGTCAAAATGACACATTTGTCATTTTAAGATCTTGTTATTTATAACACAAATTATGTTATTTAGATTACTTGTTATGTTATTTTTAAAAGTTAAAATGACAAATGAAAAAATTACACAAAAGTGAACTAAGATCACATAATTAAAGGTCAAAATGACACATTGTCATTTTAAGATCTTGTTATTTATAATAGAAATTATGCTATTTATATTAGTTGTTATATTATTTTTAAAAGTTAAAATGACAAATGAAAAAATTACACAAAAATGAACTAAGATCACATAATTAAAGGTCAAAATGACACATTTGTCATTTTAAGAATTTGTTATTTATAATACAAATTATGTTATTTGGATTATTTGGTATGTTATTTTTATATGTTAAAATTACAAATTCCAAAGTCACACAAAAATGAACTAAGATCACATAAACAAAGGTCAAAATGACACATTTGCCATTTTTTTTATCATTTTAAGAATTTGTTATTTATAACACAAATTATGTTATTTAAATTACGTGTTATGTTATTTTTAAAAGTTAAAATAACAAATGAAAAAGTCACAGAAAAGTTAACTAAGATTACAAAATTAAAGGTTAAAATGACACATTTGTCAATTTTTTTTCGTTTTAAGAATTTGTTATTTATAACATAAATTATGCTATTTAGATTACTTATTTTGTTATTTTTAAGTGTTAAAATGAAAAATAAAAAATACACAAAAGTGAACTAAGATCACAAAATTAAAGGTCAAAATGACAAATTTTTCATTTTAAAAATTTGTTATTTATAACACAAATTATGCTATTTATATTACTTGTTATGTTATTTTTAAAAGTTAAAATGATAAATGGAATAGTCACACAAAAGTGAACTAATATCACAAAAATAAAGGTCAAAATGACACATTTATCATTTTTAAAAAAAATTATTTATAATACAAATTATGTTATTTTGATTACACGTTATGTTATTTTAATATGTTAAAATTATAAATGGCAAAGTTACGCAAAAATGAACTAAAATTACGTAAATAAAGGTCAAAATGACACATTTGCCATTTTTTGTCATTTTAAAAATTTATTATTTATAACACAAATTATGTTATTTATATTACGTATTATGTTATTTTTAAAATTAAAATGACAAATAATCAAAGTCATGTGTTATTAAATAAAAAATGATATATTCTAAATTTTTTATTTATTTTTAAATTTAAAATAACAAATAATTAAATCCAATGGCTCTTATTATTTAACAAAACAAAATCAATGGTCTCAAATCACTTTAGGTCTGGATAGTATGTTTTCAAACTCATTCTAAAACTTTTTTCACCTAACTGCCTAAATTTTTAATTCAAATCAATGGTCCAAATTAATTGAAAACAAAATTGAGTTAGGTGACATTGAGTCACCGAAGTACTTGCCCACCTAATTAGAGATTCAATAAGGCAGATGAATTTTAACCATTGAATGGAAAGAAATTAATGTGAACGTTTAATTTGAGAAGGAATATAATCTCTTATTTATAAAATTTTAAGAAATTAAGTAAAAATAATATATATTAAGTAATTTGTCAATTATTTAATTTTTTTATTATTTATTAAATTTCATAAAATTAATTAAAGACAAATAAATTAAGTAACTGATAAGTTATTTAATTTAAGTATTATTTACTTAATTTTTTAACTTTTTACAAAAAAAATTAAAAATTAAGTAAAGACAATAAAATTAAGTAAAAATTGAGTTAGTTAATTTGAGTATTTTTTACTTGATTTCAAAAATTTTTAATTATTTTTTTAAAATTTTATAGAATTTTTAAAAATTAAATAAGAATAAATAAATTAAATAAAAATTAAATTAATTAATTTAAGTATATTTTATTTAATTTTATTAAAATTTTATAAAATTAAATAAAAAAAAATAATTAATGGACAAGTAGAAATTTTTACTTATTTTTTTATTTATAAAATTTTAAAAAATTAAGTAAAAGTAGAATTAGTTAATTTAAGTATTTTTTATTTAATTTTATAAACTTGTCATTCTGATATTGAAAATCAGCACGAGATACCACGAATATACACAGTTACCGAGTCAATGAAAAGCAGAGGACTACAGCCCTTGCTTCTTTTGGTAGAAGACGGAAGAAAAAAAGGGAAGAATCTAAGCTTGGGACAGAGATCGTGGAGAGCAAGCACCGGCTGCCGAGAGAGAAGCGAAACAGCGACTGGAGTGAAAAGGAAAAACAAGTATCGAACACATGTCTCCTTCCGTCAAGAGAGAAACGACTGAGCGAGAAGAGACTAAGCAGTGATTGAAAGATCGGGGAATGAGGGGCATGCGGGGAGAGAGAGAGAGAGAGAGAGAGAGAGAGAGCAAGTTTAAAGTTTCAGTTCTTCAATACGGAAAGTGTTGAGAGTGAGAAAGACATGCCCGGAAACATCAAAGATGTATTTTTTCTTTTATTGTGTGCTCCTGACCATTGTGCCCCCTTGTGCTCCTTTGCTAAATGAAACGAACGGATCAGATTGTTCTACTTCAATCTAACGGTATGAAATGACTGTGCCTCATTGAGGCTGGCGCCTGACTGTAGAAGCCCCACATATCTTGCGTTTTTGTCGTGTGCTTTTGCCCAAAAGTAGTTGAGATAGTCGGCATTGGTTTATTCATGGAAAAGATGTCTTGATTCAAGGAATGGTTAGGCATAATTTTCACAAGAGTGCGGCAGGAAAAATGGGGAGAAGTGGCTGCCATTTGCTGGGTGTAGTGGAAAAATAGATATGAACTTGCTTGGCAGGGAAGAGGGAGTAATGTGAGGGAAGTCTTGTTTAGAGGGCTTAATTTGTTGCATAGCTGGCAGAGTTTGGGTATGGAAAACGGTAGGAATATGGGGGCTGGGAGAGTAGATGCGTTCGAGAAGAGGTGGGAAGGGAGCACTTGCTGGATGGGAAAAGTACAACATTGATGCGGCTGTGTTCACAAATGGAGGAGTGTGCAGTTTGTTCATCCTATTTTAATCCGTAAAAAAGTTATTTCATTTCTCTCTATTCCATTCAACCAATCAAAAGTAGATTAAATTTCTATTGATTGAAAAAACAATGAAGGAGAAGAAAAATAAAATAAAAGAATAAAAAAAGCTACGATTTAAATGATTTATAAGAACTAACAAAATAGAGAGTGCACTTTAAAATAGTATTGAAGATCATTTTTATTTTTTTATTTTTACAATTAAATATTCTCTTTATTTATATCAAAATAATATTATTGGAGACGCTCTAATAGAAGTCTCTTCCATCACTTTTTATGTTAACTCCAAAACTCTTTTTAATTACATGTTTGTAGGTAAACATGAATTTGATGAGAAATTAAGAACCATTAAATTCATCAACAACTAAAGAGAGGAAACTCACAAAAACTAATCACACATTATAAGCATTCCAAATACAAAGAAGTTTATGTGTAACCTTAATACTATATAAAAGCTTAAACAAAAGTCCTTCTAAATGTAAGCACAAACCAAAAAAGCACCATGGCAAGACTCCAAAAAGCTTTGTCCATCATGGTTGTTGTACTTGCATGCCTCTTTGTTCTTTCGGCATCTCTTTTAGAAGATTACCGGGCCAGCAGCCCCTCCAGTGCCTTTCAAGAATCGTTCAGAGAATATGACATCAAAATGTGGAGCAGAGATATATGCAAGCATTGTTGAGGATGGAAGGCTAAGTTTTGATTGTTGTGATCGTTTGGTCGACTTTAAGTTCTAAGATTTGAGTTTTGATTGTTTTGTTGGACTGACCAAACTCATCAAGGAATTCCCTGAAGTAAAGCCAATCAAGTCTGAGATTTTGCCAAGAAGGGAGAGTATTTGGTACGACTGTTATTATAGATTGTGTCCTACCTGCAATGTGAAGTACTTACAACCTGTAAAATCAAACCAAAAAATCACATTAATAAAGACCTAAAAAAATTCAAATTAACAAGAAATTGAGTTATAAATGTTTCATAACTTCTGTGGAGCAGATAGCAAGGAGAAGTTTGAGAATATTTCACAGTTAAAGCTTGTTAATTTAAGTTTCCAATTATGTGATCCTCTCAAAAAAAATTATGTGATCAACAACAGAGTTAACATTACCATCATGTTAACAAATAAAATTTTGAAAATTGAAGATGGAAATAAATTGGAAGAAAGATAATGTAGAAAATATCACACATTAATTATAACATCATAGTTTAGAGGGGAATCATTATTAACATCATTAATTATATTTCCATTATGTATTCTTGTTTATTTTTGTTGTGGACCATGTCCTTTGTCCGTTTTATTTTTGGAGAGGCGCCTCAGTAATTTGAGGGAAAAAGTTGCTTATAAGCGATCATTAACCTCAACTCTTAGGCGATGTAGGAGCATGACATTACAACAGCTCTTCAGTCGATGCTCTTTTAGCTCGACAACTATTTGCTCAAATTGTCACAGACAACGCCAATTATTGTAGACATGTCCCTCAACGATCACACGCTAAGCCCATCCACTAAGATATTGTCCTCTCTTGACTCATGAGCCCTCACAAATTTATCTCTAAAAATACGCCTCAATAATTTGAAGGATGAATGTACTTATAAAAGATCATTGACCTCGATTATTAGATAATGTGAGACATGACACTACAACTTTTTTTCAATCATTATGATTTTGGTCATAGTAAAGAGAATATATACGTAGAAAAATAAAGAAATGTTCTACTTAGAAATAATATTTCAGTTGCTAATGGCCAAATCCATTCTTAGCCAAGTCATCTTTACCCCATCTCTTTTTCAAAATCTTGGCCAAAGAACTCAATAACATAATCAATATATCATAAAACTTTCAATAAATCTAGTTTCAACTCTCAAAGAACTAGATCAATGTTTGGGGACCTTAATAATGGTTTGTACGTTTGTGTTAGTTTTGTAAGACGGTCTGCCAATCAAGCAGCTCACACTTTAGCAAAGCTTCGGATTTTTTGATAGATTTTATCTCTTGTTCCTCAGCCCCTTCCATCTGTATGCAGGTTTAGTTGCAGACTCTTTGATTTAGCCCCTTCCATCTGTACACATTTTTCAAAAAAAAAAAAGAACTCTCAAAGAACTACATGAATGCATAAAGAAAGACAAAAAAATAAAATGATTTTTTTTATTTTAAAGATTAAACGGAATGAACTGTTGAGGAAATTGAACAATTTCGACACTGATTACACTTCCCATCGAAACAAAATATGAGACAGAAAAGCAAGCCACTAGCAAAAAAAATTCAAGAAGACTAAATTGGCCAGTGAACATATTTACAATACCATACGTTAGATAGATAGGGGTCCTTTCCATCACTCTTCATGTTGATTGAACAGTTCATCTTAATTACCACAATTTTGTAGGTTAACAAGAATTTGATAAATAGATTAAGAACCATTAAATTCATTAACTATAGAGAAGAAACTCGCAAAAATTAATAACACATTAATGTCAATCCTAAATATAAAGAAGCGTTATGCAAAACCTTAACACTATATAAAACTTTGTACCTTTAAGTGCAAGCTCAAACAAGAAACACACCATGGCAAGACTCCAAAAAACTTTCTCCGTCGTGGTTGTGCTGCTTTCATCCGTCTTTGTTCTTTCGACATCTCTTTCGAAAGACGACTATCATAATTTATTTCCAGATTATGGATACGATGATTATTCAGAAGGTCCAACAGCTCCATCTCCATTCATCATGGTTGACATATCGCCGCAGGCTGAAGCTGAGTACACCAAGTTCTTGGACGACTGTGCAAAGAAATTGACACCAAAGTGTACAGCAGAGAGATATGCAAGCATTGTTGAGAATAAAAAGATAAGTTTTGAGTGTTGTGTAGGTTTAATTAATATGGGTTTTGAGTGTCATATTGAATTGGCCAAACTCCTCTGGGGGAAACCTGAATTGAAGCCAATTATAGATGAGATTGTGCCTAGGAGTGAGCAGGCTTGGAAGGACTGTGTGTTGGCTGCGGAACAATCTCCATCACCTTCACCTTTAGCTTGATAGGTGATGGTATTTTTGAATACATTCACTTGGTTTTGTGGAATACACATATTGCATCACTTCTAAATAAGATAGATATACATGTCATTTACATACACTGACAAATCATATATGGAGATCTATAATCATAGTTTATTCTAGATTTTTCAAATTTTGTTCTCTAAATTCAACTTACTATATACTATTCTTTCAGTTCAACATATTATACATCATTTTCCAAAAGTTGAGAATTTGATTCCAGTGGAGGTCAAATATAGTTAAAAACAAATCCTCTCAATTACTTGCATATAAGACCAAAACTACAAAAATAGTTCATCTAATAGTTCTTTTTTTCTTTTTTTGATCAGTTCATCTAATAGTTTATATTTAAGGGAAATGCTAATCATGTTAACAGGACAGCAGGTCCAGTATTTGGCATAAGCTAGAATACAATTTAAGCAGTTATAATCTGCATAAACAAGAAAAACAATCACATTAATCAAACAAATGAAAGTTATAAATGGAAAAACATAACAGTAACTAATCCAAAGTGTGTCATCACTTCTGTGGCGAAGCTGGCATGGGAGAAATTTGAGAAACATACACTACACTTAATCTCAAAACTTGTTTATTCAAGTTTCCAATGATCTGATCAGAATGGAGTTGACATTACAATCATGTCAACTAATAAAATGTTGCAAATTGAAGATGAAATACTACAAGATTGTTTTGTAATTTCAATGGTGTTCCCTTCTATTAACAGGGAAAAAAATAATTTTTAAGTAAAAAATAATACCTATCCCATCTTGTGTCTAAATGTAGACGACGGGCTTTGTCGCAACTGGTAAAGCATGGAAGTGGGAACAACTCTATGATTGCTTATTACCCTTGTTGCTGGTAGCAAAAACCTAAACCACATAAATATCAAAAGCAAAGAAGAGAAATATTTCACAATTTTGTGAACTAGGTGCTTCTGACAAAATTGGCTACCAAAACTTGAGAATGGAACATCTCCAATCAAGTATGTCTATCTAGGAACTTCTCGATTAAGACAGAGAATGCAGCAAAGCCTGCACAACCGGCACATGCTGCTTTTGGACCACCTAGAAAACACAATGTAAGATGCCAGGCAGTTTAAATGAAAGAGGAAGGAAGATCATTAAAAAACATAACAATTTAGGCACAAAGAAGTTAATTTAGAGGGGATAATTGATAACTCTTCCCTTATATATTCCTATTTCCTTTTTTAATCAATATGATCTTGTACATAGTAAAGAGAATGGATATGTAGAAGTTTGAAAGCAGAACAAGAGAGTTAAAAGTTGATGCATATTTGTTAACATTACCATGTCCAGAAAATGGTTTCACTTGATAGATCTATATTTTATTTTTCTGTACCAAAATGATGCAAAATAATAGAGAAAGCAGAATAAGGGCCGCACCTAAAGAGTACTTGGTAGTAGACAGAAAAAACAAGGATGATAATAGTGATGATATGCATGATATAACACCAATTTGATGAAAAAGAAAGATGATATCCTAATGGCAATAATATTTGAGTTGCTAATAGCAAAATCCAATCTAAGCTAAATCATCTTTATCCTAGCTCTATTCCAATGCCTTGTCAAAGGAGCCATAATCCAATTACCATATCAAATAATTTTCCACAAAATCTAGTCTCAATTCTCAAAGAACTAGATGAATGCATTCAGAAAGAGAAAAAAAAAAACGAAATGAATTCTTTTTGAAGCTAAAACAAAAAGAAAAATTGTTGAAGAAACTGAAGAGGAGAATTCTGTCTTCCAATCATCTAGGAGCTAATATCTAAATGAACAACAAAGCTCCAGAATCAGCAAAAAACAAAAGCTCAACTTCTCATTCACTCAATCAATGCCTTGAATCACTCAATGATCCGCAATCATGTAAAGCTAACTTTGCTGGAATCTTAACTAAGAAATATCAAACACTAAATACATTTCCATCAGATAAAGATGTGAGAAAGAAAAGCAAGCCAAAAGAAAATAAATTCAAAAAGACTGAATTGGCTAGTTAATATATCTACAAAACCAGATGTCAGATAGATTGAGGATACCAACTAGAGCTGTACATAATCCTAAATCAAACAACAGAATTCATAAAGTGTTTCCCATTTCCAAACTGAACAAATACAACATAAATATTATCGTATAAGCACAAAGAAAAGTATTACCTTTCGCCGACATCGTGCCTCCGGTTACACAACCAGCAACAACTGTATTCGTAGTGTCATGTTTCGCCATAGCCTTGAAGCCAAAACATGGAAAACAAATCAATCCCTCAAACCGGATATCTCAAAACCAATAATTCAATTCAATATAATCAAATCAATCATCATTCACATACTCTCCCCTATACCTTCTCAACAACGCACTCGGTAGCAGAGAAAACCAACCCCATAACCGCAAACGTTTCGCAAGAACTCCAACTCCGCCGCCCCATCTGTTTTGCAGTATAAATGAATTGCTGCTTTCCGGTCATCTCGTCTTGCATTAAAGGATTGTCCAAAGCTCCGAGAAACATACCCATGAACAAACCAAGCCCACCTCCTACACACACCATCTCCAAATCAATCAAATTGCTTCCTCATTTATAAACCATGAATTAACACGCAAAGCTACACACTTTAACAAAAAGAAGAGATACCCATTAACCGAAAAGAGCCAAAAATCAATAAATTTGAGAACTTTAAGCTTGTTTGTGTGTGCGTTTCTCACCCATGATTCCGCTGGTTACACTACGAACAGCACAGTTGTTCCAAACTTCTTGGGCTCGAATTTCTTCCATTGATGGCATTCTGAAGGGCTGAATCTGTGGATTTTCGGGTGCTTTTGCGTTAGAGGGAGCATCAGTATTGATTTCACTGGTACCGGAATTGGAAGCCATAGCGTGTAGATTTCAATTACAGGGAATGCAAAGGACGCAAGTTTTCTTCTGATATGTGCTCGGGAGTTGTGCTCGTGGGGTTAGAGACGCCGTCAACGTTTCTGGGTTCAGTTGAGGTTTAACAAATGACGACTAAACGGCGAAAAAAGTGACGATGTCGTTTGTAACGCCGAATGTCGATGTGCGCGTTCGTCTTTAAACCGAAGTTTTTTAGCCAGAGTCGAACCGAATCGAAATTCAACCGAAGTAAACCGACGTTTACTTTTCTCCTGTTTTATCCCAATCAAATCGAACCGAGTTTTCTATTTAAAAAAAAGAAAAAGCACATCGCCACTTCTTTGAAGTGTTGAGAACTGAGAAGTGATAGAAGCAAATGTCTTGTTTATTTAGAAAATTCTAAGAAATTTTTAAAAAAATTGGAAAAAAAAGAAATCAAAAACTAAAAAATTATTAAAACTAATTTTTAGAAAACATAATTTTCCTTATATTTTCTAATCAAAATGCATTTTAGCAATTATAATCCATAAGCAAGAGAATATGCATAAGGTGGCACGGTTTTTCACATATTCACAAAGAAAGTCAAGTACGTGGCCCTCTTCTAATTGGATTGGACAACCATTCTTTTAGAATAATTTTATTTATCTCTTTTTAAAGATCGAGAATAATTTATGTTTAATTCAATAATTACAATAGTGGCAACATATATATTAAAAAAAATTATGTTGCACATGCATAAAAAAATACTTTTTATATCTTGTTGCATTAATAGATTTAATTAAATTACTATCATTGAAAGGAGGTAAATAAGATTTTTTCAAAAGAATGTTAGTCCATCCCTCTTCAAATTCAGCAGTGAGAATATTATAAATTCACATACGCAGATGGAAGTAGAAATGGCGAAGACTGGAAATGTATTTGTCCATTTAAGCTGTTGTTACAACAATAAATACTGGACAAGAAATTTTTCTCCCAAAAAAATGGATTATTGGCTTAATTAACGAACTTGATGAAGACCACTCCAAGTGGTTATGCAAATTGTTCAGGCCAGAGTACCTAGATGATAATGACAAAATAGTTCATTTCATTGATGTCCAACTTGGACATTTCTCTTGTTTATGGACTAAGGGTACACTCTTCACTAATTGCTTATTTGCAAGATCAACAAGTAGCTCTAATCAATTTAAATGCACATTGGTTGACTGCGGAATGGACATTAATACCGCCGAGGGACAACTATCTTAGTATGGAGGATCTGAACAGTTTGCAATTCCAAATTACAGATATTGGACACCCAAATATAGGGAACGATATCTTCACCAATCATGATGGAAGCATTTGCATAAAAACCATTGGTGAAGATAAGTTCTGGATGAGCTTTCCACTCGTGGAGGCTTCCTTGTGGTTCAGATCTAGCCAGTAGATTGATAATATTGATGCTCACTCAAGTTTTTGATTCAATGCAAAACAATCCCTAAAGTAATTTTTTTTCAGGTGAGTCACTCAATCGAAATAAATTGTACACTCAAATATCAACCACCGAGTCAGTGTCAGATATCCGGTCATCGGACTACATCGACTAACATGTATGTCACGTAGGATACACATGGTAGTTCGTCCATAACATGTGGTCAGAAGGGTGTCACATGGACAAGTGCCACGTGGCACCCAAGTTGACTTTCAAAAAAAAGAGGAGCCTAAAATGACGTTCGAACTTCACAAAAAAAATCTCACTCTCCATTTGCAGAAGCAATAAAATCCATAAACAAAAGAACGGGTTCAAGATAATTACATCATATAAACATTCAATTCCATCGTCTCCATTTCAAATCCTGTCGCTTCGCATTTTCAGGCTCATATATGACCTAAAGAAAAAATAGCCATTCCAACCACCACTGCAATCCTTCACCAAAACAAACCACCACAGTCACCACCACTATAACACAAAACCACCTCAACCACCATTCACCACCGAAATCCCACGCCAATGCTGGAAACACCTCTAAATAGCTACATAAAACTTGCACCCAAAGCCAAAAAAAATACCAAAACTACTCAAACCCCCACTATCACAACATCATCAAAACAAAAAAAGAAACAAAAATCAAACACCAAAACCGTCACAAGAATCCGATAACTACTGATTCAGTCTGAACCTCCCACTTTTTGCATCTCATTTTCTTCTTCTCTATCGTTCATTCTCTTCATTTTAAAGAAAAAAAAAATCAATAAAAAATCTAGAAGAAACAAAGGAAGGAAATCAGAGGAGAACAAAATTGGTCGGGAAGAAAGAAAATAAAAAGGGAGGAAGTTCAAGAGTAAAAATGTAACACCTTGCCCAATTGCGATAAAATCTTATGTAGAACATCGTTCGATTCCGATTGAACCTCGTTCAATTTTGATGTGAATTTGAGTTGAAATGATATTTGGATGTTTGGAGATGATGATTTATGCTTGAGAATATTTAATGTTGATCTGTTGAAAGTTGGGCGTTCGAAGATGTTAAGTGGTGATGCTTCGTGAAGTTTAAGTCATTTTTAAGCCCCTGAGGTAGTGGATTACCAGAGTAAGAAACCGTGTTACTCGAGTGGTGGAAGCCACGGTTCACTCGAGTACACCGAAATTATTACTCGAGTGAAATAGGGGTTTGGTTACTCGAGTAAGCATTATTGTTACTCAAGTAAGTCGAACTCCCAGATGAAAAACTGGGGAAGTAAAGAGAGTTGTTCCTAGAGTAAGCAAGCCAAAAATCTGAAACGCATCGTTTCACCTCCAACACCTTCAAATCAGTTCCTTTTTGTTCCCTATTGTCTCTCATTGCTTCCACTTCGATTCTTGAGGTAAGAAACTGTCACGACCCGTTACCGGGACCATGACCGGCGTATGAGGTGAACCGTCTATAGAAGTCCGGCTCCTCTCATACAAGCCTCAAAGATTAAAATTATTTTTATTCATTTAATTTAAAACATTTGTTGGAGGAAAACATACATACCATATACATATATCAAAATATAATATATGTACAAATATACAAAACGATATAATCGTAAAACATA
>CAODLS010923193.1:0-11781 GCA_948243855.1 Flueggea neowawraea | reverse complement strand
AAACTCCCACCTCACCCTCCCCTTACCCTCAACCGAAAGCAATACCTCTCCATTTGGTCCTTTTGAGACTATTCTCATCTATACTTTCAGGCCGCTGCATTTTGGAGGTGTATGAACACGGCAGAAGCTGATGATGAAGCTGATGATCCTGGTGCTTTGGCAGCAGTTGGTTGCTTACGTGCAATAAGTACAATTCTCGAGTCAGTGAGCAGGCTACCTCACCTTTTTGTGCAAGTTGAACCAACTCTACTTCCAATAATGCGCAGAATGCTGACAACTGATGGTCAAGGTGTGCAAGCCTCCACTTTGCTGCTTCTCTGTCTCTCCACTTTCTATATGCATATCTGAGCATTTTTAACTTATTGAATAATTGCATGTGCATACAATGGGCGTTTTTGATCTTAGGATTGTTTTATTATATTTTTTGTTTAAAGTTAACAATATTTCATTTCTGGCAAGTGATCATTTCAAAGGGATTATCTTTGTTACATTATATCCATGCACCTTCTATGAGGTTGGTGCTTGATAATTAGTTTTTTGTTAAATCAACTTGTGATATAGAAGATACTCTTTTAAGGCACCATTATGTCTATGCATATCTAAGAGCAACATGGCGATTTATATTCATAATCTTACATACAGTAGTATAGATTGTACTTTTAGTTTGTTATTCATATTTTGATGTTAACATATTTTTTTCTAATTTGAATTTCTGCAGAGGTGTTTGAAGAAGTTTTGGAAATTGTTTCATACATGACATTTTTCTCTCCAACTATATCAATTGAAATGTGGAGTCTGTGGCAATTGATGATGGAAGCTTTAGCAGATTGGGCTATCGATTTCTTTCCAAGTATCTACTCAGTTTATCACTATAATTATTGCTATTCAAAATCTTGTGTGATTGCTGTGATTTTGCATATATCCAGCTCAACTTTGTTTATAGCTCGTAAACAGTTCCTAGAATTATGTAGTCTTAGCAAGAAAGAAAAAAATTCAGAACTCTTCACTGGATTGGACTTTGTGTTCATTTATGAATAAACGCGGTGATATTCATGATATTATGTGTTATTGCAGATATTTTAGTTCCCTTGGACAATTACATATCGCGGGGAACTGCACATTTTCTCACATGCAAGGAACCTGATTACCAACAAAGCCTTTGGAATATGATTTCATCTGTGAGTTTTACATTTTATCTTTTTTTTTAAGTTACATAGAACTATTTGATCAAAGCATGAAAAGATATCTTAGGCCTAGTTTCTGAACCTTCAATTTTATCCTTTCTGATGAGAGCCTTTTTTTGCCATTTATTTTCTCTGGCTAACATGTGTGCCCTCGTTTTCCCCTCTTCTCTGAACTGAATTTGTAGGTCATGAGTGACAAAAACTTGGAGGACAATGACATTGAGCCTGCTCCAAAGCTCATTGAAGTGGTTTTTCAGAATTGTAGAGGACAAGTAGATCAGTGGGTTGAGCCATATTTGAGGATAACTGTTGAGCGCTTACGTCGAACTGAAAAGTCATACTTGAAATGTCTACTTGTACAAGTGGTAAGTAGACATGATTTGGCAATCATATATCATTGACCGACCAGCAGTCTTATTATATATGCTGCTTTGTTAGCAGCAGCAGGCACCTTGAATCCTGTCATTGCATGAGGGTTAGATGCCATGATAGGCAGTTAGCAGATAAAGGTGTGTAGCTGCTTTATATATGGTTATTGTCGCTGAGGGGAAAAATGGAATGTAGTGATTGCGTATTTAATTATAAAAATGAAATATTCTAAAAATCTACAACATAAAAAAAAATGATACAGGTATTCTGAAAAAATATGTATGGCGCCTTGACTTTTGCTATTACAGGGTTATCACTGTCTTATGGGTTTTTAGTATATCTTTACTTTACATTCCAAGTCTAGTTGATGGATTTGAAAGTCCAAAAATATTTACTGTTTTTGGGTTTAGGCTATTGTACAAGGATTAAATTGGAAAAGGGCTTCTGCATCTTTGATGGGGAATTTCGAATGTTGGAGATTTGGCCAAATTTATGACTTTGTTATGAAATGAATTTGGTTCAAGAAAATACATCAAATGGTCATTTTAATTCTCGGACTGGAGGATACTGAGCTCCAGCAAAATGTCTTGATTTGAAACTAGGGACTCAGTCATTTTTTTCTCCCTCACATTTAAAAAAAGAAACTCTATTCAATTGATTATAATTTGGCATTACATATGTACATTATGCAGGTATATGAATATAATAAAGATTAATTTGGCTTTCTTCTCCATCACAATTTCCTTCTTGAAACTTGCATGGTTACATATATGGCTTTAACGCAGAGCATCAACTTTAGCAATAATGCAGGGTTGATTTGTATTATAATTGGATTGATTTATAACTTCAATTTTTGCTTGGAAGTAGTGGTTTTATAAGTAGATTTTATCTCACACGTCTATCCATTATGGTCAAAATGCTATAAGCAGTTCTGAAACCAGTATTGTGGAAGTGTTCTATATATAATTTACAATTATCTGGTTATTTACATTTTCTTTTCATGATGTATTCTGTTGAAAGCTATTGAGTTATTGAATATGGAGTTATGTTCAGATTGCAGATGCTCTTTACTACAATGCAGCCTTGACACTTAGCATACTGCATAAGCTTGGTGTTGCTACAGACATTTTTAACCTTTGGTTCCAGATGTTACAACAAACGAAAAAGAGTGGTGTTCGGACCAACTTTAAAAGGTAATCTTACTGCCTTTTATTTGTCCTCAAAACGTGATATGGGTGTTATCAAAATCATTTTTGTTAAACTTTTTAAACCAAAATTCTTGCTTCAAGCATAATTTTAAAACATTACTTTTACAAATTCCCATTATATTGCTTTGAAGCCTAGTCTAAGAGTTGCATATCTTAACAAATGCAATGTATTTTGTCAACTTCCAGCTCCTTATTCTTCCTGACTTTCTTTTTTCACTGAGTCTGCAAGTCTTATAGACTTGGCTCCAATTCATGGAACTGCATTGGTAACCATACGTAGTTCTGTTGGAGTAGGTTTCCAAGTTTTCAGACAGTATCTACACTTTGTGGTTTTGTATTTACTTGATGAGTTACTTAAATGATTTCTGACTTGCAGGGAACATGATAAGAAAGTTTGTTGCTTAGGATTAACATCATTACTAGCGCTTCCTGCGGACCGATTACCAGGAGAGGCTTTAGATTGTATATTCAAGGCTACTCTTGATCTCTTAATTGCATACAAGGATCAAGTTGCAGGTTTTGATCTTTCTTTTACTAACGCTATGTATTTCCTTTTGTATATTAAATAGATTATTAGTTTCCTTGCGTATTATTTTTGGGTAGAAGCTGCAAAGGAAGAAGAAGCAGAAGAAGATGATCATATGGATGGTTTTCAAACTGATGATGATGAAGTGGATGGTGATGGATCTGATAAGGAAATGGGAATTGATGCCGAGGATGGTGATGAAGCTGACAGTATCAAACTTCAGAAGTTAGCTGCGCAGGTATGGACTTTGTTTGATAAATCATTTCTCTTGCAAGCATAATTCCTAATCACTCTCTTGGCAGTTCAAAATCCAGATAGTGAGGAGATATTTATATAAAATTATTTTTGTTTCCCCCCCCCTCCTGGAAGAGACCACTTTTGGCTCTCTGGCTTCCTGAAAGAGAAATAAATGTCCGGAAAACAATTGTGCCAACTCGTATTTGGCTTGAACTGTTCAGTGATATTAAATGACTCAATGTATCTTTGCATTGATGCCAACTAACATTGACGCTAATACAGCCTTTTTCCCTTTTAATCCGTTTGTCTGTAAAGCAGATTTAGTAGCTACGAACTTTTCTTGGTTTGTTGTATAACGTACTTCGCAGTTTTTGTTTTTCATCACCTGCAACATGGATATTTCAGGCAAAAGCATTCGGTCCACATGATGAGGAGGATGATGACTCTGATGACGATTATATTGATGATGATGAAGAGTTGCAATCACCCATTGACGATGTAGACCCATTCATTTTCTTTGTGGATACAGTCAAAGGTAAGACGTTTTCACTTCAGTCTGTTAAATTCAAGTTCAGAACCGCCAAATATTTCTGTGATATCTGGCTCACTAATTTTTAATCGTTCCTTCGATATATGAAGCCATTCAAGCGTCAGATCCATCTAGAGTCCAGAATGTTATTCAGTCTCTTGACTTCCGTCATCAAGCACTGGCAAATGGTGTTGCTCAGCATGCTGAACAAAGGAGAGCAGGAATTGAAAAGGAAAAACTGGAGAAAGAATCGGCTGCTGCTTCTTAATTAAACCACCCGACTTTGGCTTTTCGATGGTTTTACAGTGACAATTTTTTGGACCGTCTTTGAAGCATCTGGTTGGTTCAATGATTATGGATGTCAATGGACCACGGAAGTGTTCAGGTTCGAAGTCATGGAACGTATGTCCTGAGTTCCCAATTGATAACGAAGCTTTTTAGGGAAAACTGAGCCGTCTCCCCATTTGGAATGCGCGAGCCTTAATTGTTTTGGTGAGCCTGGCGGCTTCTATGTCAGAGTCGGCCCATCTCGGTCTGGTTGTGTTGTCCTTTCCAGTTTTCTTTTTTCTAAATTTTATGAATCATATTCTCTACGAAATTGTCTGTTCTTTGGGGAAAAATTATTTGGAATCCCTTGAGAATTTCCGTTTGCATGTGGAAAGAATAAGGGAAAAGAAAGTCGTGGGTTCAGTGATGGGGGTAATGAAAATTTTTGGTTTAGGGGTTAGATGTTCCTTATTTTCTTGTGATGAGCATAGCAGAGTTTTGAAGGGAATATTGGTGTAGTTAGGGCAGCGAACTGCTGAATATGTAAAACATTTGATATTCTTTATGTAAGTTTTTTGAACAGTTTATGTAATTTGGCGTAATGAAAAAGAGGGAATTGAGGTTTGTACATCATCTCCCTTTTTTTTTTTTACTTAGATTTCTCGTTTTCATTTTTTCTTTTAAGAATGGATGTGATGAGGACTTGGATAACAATCACCTAGATTAAAATTCTCGTTAGCGTACGCTGACTGTTTGTGGGCTTTTGCAGTACCGTTTATTTCAGCCTTTGTTTTTTGGAAAAGAAATATCGATTTGTTAGATGTTTGCTTTCACAACTGCCAAATGAAAAATCAAAACACCAATTATTCTAGAATATATTGCATTTTGTGAAAATTACGTGCTCCAACAATAGATTCTAATATTTATTCCGCACGATTCACTTATGTTTATTACATGTTCACAATGCTGTATTTCGTCATTAACGGATTGAAATTTTGTGATTCATATTGTCACTTTTTGAATACAAGGAGTTCTGTTCCCTTTTTTCTTTTTCACATTTTATACAAAACAGAACCGTTTTAGCTTTAATTATTGTTTGTTCAGCCTTTTTTTGGCGGCAATAATTATTGTTTCATCCTTTTTTTTTATTTTTCTCCCAATTACCAATGTAAAAGTTTAAATTTTTAATTCTAAAAAAGTTTTTTCAACAAAAAATTGTTTTTTAAGGTGATGGTTATGTTCTTTAGGGTTTTCAAAATCGATTGGTAGTCTAATCAGTTTCTCTTGCTTTTTGATTGTTCTCGTTTCTCTTGTTCTTCTGTTCTTTCTATTCTCTCTTTTCTCTGTTGTTCTTTGCATCTCCGTTCCATTTTTATTCTCACTCTTTTTCCTTGCTTGTTACGGTGAGTGTTGTTCGTTTCGTTTGTTCTAGGTTTTTCTTCGTTTCTCTTGTTCTTCTTTAAGGCAATTAAAACCATTTTAGATGGTGAAGTCTAGATCTGGTGCTCTAGAATCCGATGTGCATGTAGTTTGCCCGATTAGGTCGAAGCGTCATCGGGAGTCTTCCATTGATAGTGAAGATGAGATGTTGGCCACGAAGATGAACAAGATGAAGAGTGTTGTTGTTTTTAAGAAGGCACCCACTGTTGGAGTGAAGGTTCAAGGATATTTTAGTTTTATTAATTTTTTATTTCTAGTTTGCATGGTTTATTTTATTTAATATTAGTTTTTTGTTACAGACAAAAAAGGGAAAAAAGAAGGGTTGTAGGGAAGATGGAGTTGGAAAGATATGTTTCTATGCTATTTGTCATTGTTGATGTTTTTGTTTGTTTCATGTAATATAATTTTTTCTTTTCTTCTGCTAATTCATGTGTTGTTTGAACAATGTTTATATGTTGTTGAATGTATGTTATTTGTTTGTTGTTTATATGTTTTTAATATTTTGTTTATATGTTGTTGATCGTTGTTTATATGCTATTTGTTTGTTGTTTGTTTATTGTTTATATATAGTTGATATTTTTTAGTATGTTGTGAACATTGTTTATATATTTTTTATATGTTGTTTGTTTTGTTGCTTATATTTTGTTGATTTCAGAAATACAAAAAGGTTGTTGCTCCTCCTGTTAAGGTATTTTTTTTTGTTTTATTTTGTTATAATTTTTCTTGAGTTTTGTTTTACGATTTAGTTTAACTTTGTGTATTGACATTATGCATTTGTTTTTTTTGTAGGAAGGGGAGTGTTATATCTTGCCTTAGCATCACTTCTCGGCAAGAATAGTATATTATGGGTTTAACAACGATAGCGTTTTGGATAACATTAGGAGGGTTTTAAGTGAAAAACAGTTGGAGATGTTTGCAAAAACTTGTTTTGGTCATTTTCTCAATCTGAAGCCTCTTAGGTTACAATTAAATTTAGTGCATAGTTTGTTGTTAAGGGCGATTAAACAGTTTAATGAGAATGAGCTTTGGGTAGAGGTGTCGAGTCGTCCTCTTTAGTTTGGTTTGGGTGAGTTTGACATTGTGACATGGCTCAATATTTCTTCAAACGAGATTAAGAGTCAGTTTAAAGTTGTGAATCTAACCTTGAGGTTGAAGTTTTTTGGTATAACAAAAAGGGTGACTTAGGGGTTGCTTGAGCAAGAGTTCATTTGTGGAAAATTTCCATCTGATGATGATGCTGTGTTACTTGCTATTTTATATTTTGTAGAGTGTTATTTGTCATCTGGCCCCAACAACAAGAATATTTTGGATAGTAATTTTGATTTTCTAGAGTTGGGGTGCTACCATAATTATTGTTGGGGAGAGAAATATTTATGGAGACTTTTCGTGAGCTTCGTGGAAGATTAAGATCATGGAAGGATGATTTAAATGCTAGAAGAAAATGGTTCTATTATTCTGTCAAGAATTTTTTTTTGTCTTTTCAAGTGTGTTTTTTTGAGTGCTGCCCATTTGTGGATGATCAATTTGCTCTTAGATCAGGTGGTCAAATGTTAGGATCCGGTGATGATTGTCCAAGGATGGTCAGGTGGTCTTGTTGGGAGAGCAAGTCATTTGATGATTTGAGGACTAAATTATTCAGTTATGATGCTGAAAGTGTAAATTCTTTTGTTTATATATTATTTATTTGTTGTTTATATATTTTGTTGTATATATGTTTTTATATAGTGATTATATGTTGTTATATATTGTTGATATATTATTTATATATGGTTTATATACTGTTGATATGTTGATTATATTTTATTTTTGTATAATGTTTGTATGTTGTTTAGTGTTGTTTGTATGTTGTTTAGTGTTGTTTGTATGTTATTTATATGTTGTGCATGTGTTGCTTGTATGTTTATATGTTGTTTGTAGTTGTATGGATGTTATTTATCTGTTGTTTGTATATTTTTTGTATGTTGTTTATATACTGTTGATATGTTGTTTATTTTTCTTTATAAAGTGTTTATATGTTGTTTAAATGTTTTTGTTTATTGTTTATATGTTTTTCCCTATGTTTGGAATTTGTGAATTTATTTTCTAATGTTTTATTTGTTTTTGTAGTTAGGGTTGATTAATTTGGTTCCATTTGGTTTGGCGTCCTTTTTTTGATGGAAGTGTTGGTGATGGTGTGGTTGGGAGCTTGAAGATTCCTAAAGCAAGTGGTTCTTGTTCAATCGCCAATAAAGAAGGAGCTGTTAATGAGTCGGCGACAATGGAGCTGATTTTACGCAACAAAAATAGACTATTCAAAAAGTTTAGGTGTCTTGAGTCTAAGTTTGATTCATTAAGCAAACATGTTTAGCCATGTTTTGGAGTTTCTCAACAAAGGTTATACTGTGAAGGAAGCTGGTTCTGATCGTGGTTATGAAGAGGATGATGATGATGATGGTGAGGATGATGATAAAGGTGGTGATAAAAGTTTAAGTGATAACGATGATGGTAATAATGAAGCTTGTGAAGATGTAAAGGTGTTGGAGGAAGGTGCATATAAGAATGTTGATGATGATGTTGTAGTTGGTGAAGATGTAAAAGTGGTGGAGGAAGGAGCTAACAAGAATGCTGGAGACGATGTCAGAAGGAATGATGATGTTGAAACCACTAATGATTTTGATTTTGGTTTTAGTAAAATTACTGAGGGTTTGCCTGTAAGTTTTGTTTATTAATCTCTCTGTTTCAATTTTTTTATTTATTATGTTGGTTTTTTTAATTTTTTTAAATGTATACTATAAGAGGTTGAGGATAAAGATCCTGTTGTTCCTCTGAGATTTGAATTTTTTGTTTCAATAATTGGCTCTGTAATTAAAGTGGAGAAAAAATGAGGAATTTTCTGTTGAGAACAAGGTTTATTTTTTTTTTGATTTTTGTACTGTTATTGTTTTATATGAGTAAATTGTTGATTCATATGTTTTTTTTTTAAATTTCAAGAAGGTGAGAAGGATTTTGTTGAGGAAAGGGAATGAGAGAAGGATATTGTTGAGGAAAAGGTGCTAAAAATAACTACATGGATTTTCCTTTTTTTGTTTTCTTGTTTCTTATTTTTGTGTACTGGATGTGAGACTGTAATATATAGAATACTAGAACCTATTCTTATTCCAAAAAGTGTAGTCTAATTCTTTTCTTTTATCTATTTTTTTACTGGTTGTTTTTATGCTCTTTATTTGTTGACTAAGCGTTGTTTATAATTTGTTGATATATTGTTTATATGTTTTTGAATATTTTTTTGTTGTTTATGTGTTGTTTAAATGATGTTTATATGTTCTTGATATCTTATTTATATATTGTTTATATATTTTTTAATATCTTGCATGTTGTTTATTTGTTGATAAATATTAAAACATAATATTTATTTCAGAAACCAAAATAATTTCAAAAACTGATTTCCACAGCAGAGATTATTGCATAAGTCATATTTTTCAGGATTTCCTATTATTTATTCCAGATTACATGTAAGTGTTAGACACATCAAAACATATAGTATTTAAAAGACATAGCCTATGTATCTGAAGCTGTCAACCACTCACCTGGATATACAAGCTGAATAGCCCAGTCACACACCACTGGTGACTGGCTAACCTGAATACGAAGCTGAAACAATTATCAGAACATAAGCGAAGACATGATGCTGGTACTGTGGCAGTACCAAAATGCATGCAATGGGGTAAGACACGCGTTCATGGCGTGAGACACATGTTCCACAGCAAATGACAGAGATACACCACAGACGACAACCTTCCAAAAGACTCGTCGTCAAACCAGTGCGTGAGACGTGCGTTTCAGGCTTGTAATGCGCTTTTCGTCGCTGATTCCTCTCCAAATTCAATTCTTCCTTTCTTCCATTCAATTTTGAATTCCATCATAAAATCGAAGACCCCAAACACTCCAAAATATCAATAATCACTCAAACAACATCTCAATCACAAAATTAACCCTTCAAACATAAAAAAAATTAAATTCAAAATTTAACGAAAAATCACCGAAATAATTAGTCGGAATGAGCGAGGTGTTACATACTTTCCCCCAAAAGAAATTCATTCTCGAATTTCCAGAAGATTCAGATCTAAAGGATTACAAAGATTCACAAAATGTTATCACAATTCTAGACCTCAATCTTCTAGTCAAACTCTAATACCCCAATATCGTAAATCAAGCCTAAGTCTCTAAATAAAATCATAATTCATATCTCTAATAAATCATCCCCAAAGAAATCATCTATTTCTCTATTAACAATCCGGGCTACTCGTACCCATATATGCAGACATATAGAGAGGATGCTGATCATGCAGAATCTGGGACATAAGGTGCTGAAATATGTTTGCATCTGTGACACCATACATGCAGCGGAAACTAATTTTTTTGTCACGAACTCCACCAAGGATCCAAGCAATTCGATAAAACTGATTAAGGAACATGTGTTTACCTCATTTTGATGAAACAATAACGAGAAGATGCTGTTGGATTTGAGTCACAGACGTTGTAGGATGTGAACACCCTCTACTGGTATCTACACGAACGAACTGTTGAAGTGTGCTAGCACCGAATTTTTGAGGACACTCTAAAAAATACCTTGGTATAATTTTCTCTCTCTTTTAAGTGATGTGGGCGGCCCAACAAGAGCTTATTAGGGCATTCTAAGAGGCTTATTTATAAGCATTAGTAAACTCTAGTCATAGTCTCACTATAAAACCTAAGTCTTGTCCAACAAGAATTCCTTTATCCTAGTCTAACAAGGATAAACCACTAGATTTTTATTAATTAATATATATAAAATTCGGCCCTATTATTTATTTCAATAAATAAAATTTCGGCCCACTATATTCATAAATATTAATTACCATGTTGACCAAGTCAAATCCATTCTTAGTTGACTAAGTCAAAGAAAATCTTTCTTTTGTTGACTAAGTCAAATAAACTATTTTGATTATGTTAAATGAATTTTAATTTATTTTTAAACTATTATAAAAAAAATTATTTCATCATAAAATAATAGCAAGACACATCATAAAATATATAGCACAGTTCGTGAGTGTGTGACCCTGTAGGTTTGCTCAATATTGGCAGTAGGCCCAAATTATCATTTGGGCCCACAAGTCATAAGCGGGCTCTAACAAGTCATTATGACTACCCAACTTGAGCGAATTCGATGACTCGACAAACCTAATGCACAGTTCGATATTTAATCCTTTTGTCACGTGATATCTTGATTAAGCATAAAACATGGATCGTGTCATCTTTATATAGCTTAATCAAACATTTCTTGATACCCAAGTAGACTGACGAAAACAAATGATATTGATAACCCTTATCAATTTCATTTGAGCACGACCATGCATTTCATCAGTCCTACTTGTCAAGTGGCCAAGAGATATCTCACTCAAATAAGAGCGAGACAAATTCATTCACTGTCACTCACATTCCTCCACATGATTTACTATACGTCCAATTATAGCTCATATTACCATCCTGTTACGGATGATGTTGAACTATATCAAAACATAAAGATCCTCATGTAGGAATCAATGGTGAATTCAGGTCAAACGACTCAAATATCACTACTGTGAAAAGAAATATTGATGACATATATTCCATGTAATATTTCTCATAGTGGGTCAGTCCAATATCATGTTCCCAACATGTATCTATGTTCTTAGTAACGTCCCATGTCCATTATCAGTAAAACATGATCATCTATCAGAGTGCATACTAGTCTTAACTCATTATCATTCTCATGATGATGAACGACCAGGGATAATTTAGAATAATGTTCTTTTACCTTAAGGTTGTACTATCAAGTCACGCACTTGATAACATAAAACAAAATTAACTATTCATGGATACTTTTATCAAGTTAATGCATTACAAAATAACATGATAAAATATATGCCAAAATGAAAAACCTCATATTTATTAAATAACAATGTAAATGACAATGTACATATGATGGGCTAGGGCATATCACTAACAAAATATGTAGAGACT
>CAODLS010923118.1:0-26896 GCA_948243855.1 Flueggea neowawraea | reverse complement strand
CAAGTTTCGGTTTTTCTCACAACGTTAGGTATACTTCTTGACACCAAACTTTCTGTTTTGTACATGCATGTTCTTGGGTGGTTTCTTTTTGTTTTGGTTGGACTAATAACCTTAAAAGACTCATAAGAAACCCAACATTGTATTTGCATTCTATGCATACTCTGTAATTTCACAATATTGTACCATCTTTGACCACATTATAATTTTGTCTGTCTTTAGCTTCGTCTGATATCCGAGGTGACTAGCCATCCATCGACGGTGCACGGCCGGATTATTTAGCATAGCATCCAGGTGAGTTAGATGTCATCTCTAGACAAATAGGTTGTGTCTTTCAAAACTTATATGTTTTTTATGTGATCCGATTTGCCATGTAATACAGACTAATTAATGGATCGGTAAATCCAACAATTTGACTTATGTGAGATATGGAATTAGATATCATTATCTATACTCTTCCTATATGTGTGTGTGTACACACACACACACACACATATATATATATATGATCGATGTCTTACAAGTGCACAAGGATCGTCATAGTTTTAAATATGAAGTAGTCCTCGGGTATCAAATCCTCGAAGAGTGGGCGATGTATGCTAAATTTGCATAGAATTCTAGCAAGAATTCCAAGCATTATCACCATTTGTGTTTGCATTTTCTACCGAATTTACACATTTTTTGTATAATGTTTAGGGTGGATGTGGATGTATGAAATGTGGATGAAAAGTGATGAAAATACATGAAAAAGATGTTGTTAAAGCCGTAAGATCAATGAAAGAAAGCACGAGAAAAATCAGATCAAAAGAAGAAATTTTCATCGCCACACCATAGGCCATGACCATGGTCACCTACTTTTGACACATTTTGGCAAGTCAGAGAAGCAGCACAATCATGGAGGCAAACACCATGGTCACGGTGTAGAAGACCATTTTAGGCTGAAGCAAGCCACGGTTATGGCCCTAGAGGCCATGACCATGGTGGCCTAAAGAATATGACAACAATAGAGAAAAAGGTGTGGGGGAAAGAGAAAAAACAAGTGGGACCAAGGCATATGTCAAAAGCATTTTTAAGAGATTGTTTCCAGGGTTTGTGGGGGCCCAAGAGGGGTATAAATACACATCTTCCATACCATTTTTTAAAGAACCTTGGACACACACACATGAAGGAAGAGAATCATTCTCTCATCAATTTTCAAGGAGGATTCTAGAATTGAAAAGGAAAGAGAAAAGGATTTGAAAGAGGCTTCCATCATCCATTGAGATAAGCTTGTTTCTTTCTTTTTATCTTGTTTTTCTCTGTTTACAAATTATGTTTAGGTTTTATTTTTATTGCTCTATGGTTAGTGTTGTAAATATGATAGCTTAGATTTTGTGTTAGGGTATTAGAGATGCAGACCTTGAATTATGTTGTTTAATGGATGATTTATTATGGGTATTGTGTTTTTATTGTTATATCTATTGTTTATTGTGCTTTTATTGCTAAATCTATTGTTGGTGTTGATTGTATGACTTGTTATTGAGTGAATGATGTTGTGATTGATTGCCACAATATTGTTTTTAACAAGCCCAAGTGAAGAATCGAGAGATGAAGCTTAAGTTAGGTCACTTGCATAGAACTTGTATGGTTTTAGGATAGAAATATACCTATACCTAAAAAGTGTTCAATGAAATTCCTCAAGGAGCCTAATGGGCCTAACTTGACTAGGTTAGGCCGAAAGGACCTCTTAGGAAGTGTAGACACGACTTGAGTGACTTTGAGAGAAGTCTTGGATTAGTCTTGTGGAGAGAACACTGACACCCTTTTATTAAAACCCAATTTTATTCATTCAGCAGCTAGATCATTGGTTTTATCTCAAAAGCCCTAACATTTTCTTATCATTGGTTACTTGTGTTTAATTTGTTGCTTGCTAAAAACCCCAAAAATAACAATTTGATGTTTTTATTTGTTTTTACTTTATTTCTCCATCACAATTAGAGTTGTTCCCTTAGGAGACGATACTTAAGAATACTCCTAAGATTTTATTACTAAGACGATCCTTGTGCACTTGTAAGGCATTATCAAGTTTTTGGTGCCGTTGCCGGACAATGATGTTCTTGTTGTGGTTGTTATTATTTTTTGCTTTTGTTTACTTATTTGTTTGTTTCTTTTTCACTTGTAAGAATTTATACTTTTGAGATGCACTAGGAGCTTGGAAAATCAAAAAGTTGTTCCTTTGATTCTGGAGATAGAAAGGGTTTTAAGGGCTAATCGAGCAAATTAAAGAAGAGAAAGGATGGATGGTATACCTAGGCCTAGAGGAGGCTAAAGTTGAGCAACCTCAACGAGGAGTTATTGGGAACCAATTATCGGGTCAGATGAATATGAGAGAGATACAAAGGCCAGTAATTAGAGCATCCCCTTCATGTATAAGGCTAAGCCCGACGACAAGGAACTATGAATTGAAGAACATCCATTTTAGGATGTTTCCATCATACAATAGGTTGCAGTCAGAGGATCCGCTCACATTCTTGAGGGAGTTCTACACCACCATCTAAACTTTTCCTCTTCATTGATTGACCGAAGATGAGCTAAGGATGTGTCGTTTTCCATATGCTTTAAAAGACCGGGAGAAAACTTAGTTGAACAACTTGTCAAAAGGGTCACTTGGCACTTAGGAGGATATTTATGACAAATTTATGATGAAATATTACTCTCCTTAAAAGACGGTGGAGTTGAGAAGCAAGATTTGCTCATTCTCGCAAATTGGGGAAGACCCTTTTCATGAGGCATAGGAGTGTTTCAAGTTACTTTTGAGTCAATGCCCATATCATAAATTCTCATTGGCTCTATTGACTCAATTCTTCTATGATGGGTTGACAATATATGTGCAAACATTGGTGGATACTGCTTCGGGTGGTTATTTTGGAGAAAAGATGGTTGACGAGGTTTATGACATATGAGATGTTGGAAACAAATTCCCAACAAAAATCTGTTAGGGGCACAAGAGTGGGCATTCATTAGGTAAATACTTCTACTTCTCCAGAGTTAGCTTTAATGATTGATGAATTGTCTAGGAAGATGAATTCGTTGCTAAAAAAAATGCCCTGATTAATGAGAAATATGCTTATTTTGGTGTTTTAGGGCATGATGAATTACGTTGTAGTTTGAATAGTGGTGGTGGAGTTGGTTATAAGGAGGTGAATTTTGTGGGGGGACTCCCAAATGCTCAACCAAAAAACAACCCGTATTCCAACACCTATAATCCGGGAGCAAGAAATCATCCAAATTTTTCATGGAGAAACCCAAAACAAACCAAAATTTCTCACAACCTAAACCAAATGGACCTTTCGGCTAACAAGTGATGAACACCTATTTATAAATATTTATATGTGTCAATTCATATTGTTTTGAATACAAAATGAGTGTTTATCATAATTTTTGGTACTTTTATGCTTTATGTTGTGTTTTTCAAGTTAATTGATGATGTCTTGATGAATCAAATGAAACCAAGTCAAAACGGGGCTTGAACGATGACTTTTGAGGCTTTTGGAGTGAGACACGATCATATGGAAGCAAGACACGACCATGGACAGCTTGGATGTGCAAAACCGTGGATGAAAGTGCACACACGGACAGAAAATAGAGTCACACGACCGTGGCCTTGCCCACGGACATGAGCACAGACGTGGAAGAGGTCGTCTGATACACTGGAAGCAAAAACTGATGAGACACAAACAATTTTGAGTAGACACGGACAGGATTGTCACGAACACGGATGAGAAGCCGTGTCCGTGTCTTATGGCAGCCACGGTTTTGCTTGTTTATTGATGCACACGGACGGAGGCATGGTGGGCACGACCGTGCCCGTGTCCGTGTCTTACCCCATACGCCTTATTTTGCCTATTTAAGTGCGTTTCGGCATTGCAAGAAGGAGAACCGACTTTGGGACACAAAACACATCCATTGAAGGTCAGAGAACGTGGGCAACAAAGGAGAATCAATTGGCATCAAGAACGAAGGGATTTCACGAAGAATTGGAATATTCATCATGGGTTTTCCTTTTCTTTTTGGCTTTGTTGTTTATCTCTCTAGACATATGAACTGATTTCGTTATGCACTTAGATGTGATGAACCCTCGATATATTATGTGATTGCTGGGATTTTGTTATTCATTCAATTGATTCATGAATTGTGACTCAATTATGATTTATATTATGTATTGTTGAGTTGATTGTTGCTAGCCTATCGATTACAATATTGTTTCGTGCATGTGCAATTGAGAGATTCTGTGTGCGATTGAATGCTCATAATTGAGAGGAGTTGCATGCAAACCTAGAGATAGGTTGACATAAATCCTCTTGATTAGGGTCAAACCTAATAGCGAAATTCATAATTTGATAAAGCAACGATAACGGTTTTAATTTATGAAGAGATTCCAGTTAATCAACCTAGTCATTAGGCGTTAGCTAACTGGAGAGAGAGGTTAACATATCTTAGGAATTTCCACTGTCCAATTTCCTGAATAATTTTTTGAATAACGAGTCCTTGTCACTTAATTCGGTCTAGGGAGATTTAGCGTCTAGGTGCCATTTTCCCGTCATTTGTCCTATCATTTAAGTTGAGTTTGCGCTTGCTCTTATTTATTTTATAAGTTCGAAATCATTTAATTTGCCAGCTAGATAATAGAGGAAGAGTGAGTAGCTAATAATCTTAGTCTCTGAGGGATACGACACTTGGTACTCGAGGTTCCACTAGCTATAGGCGATAGCTACACTTGCATTAGTCTTTAGGTGTAGGCCATGACATACCAAGTTTTTGGCGCCATCACCGAGAACTAAGATATTAGGAAATCTTACACTTTATTATTCTAGCCATTTTTCTTTTGTTTTGTTTTATTTTATTATTTATATTTTCTTGCTTCATTGTTCCATTTCTGGTTTTCTTTTCTCTGCCTGTTCGAAATTACGCGTTGGGTTGTTTGTGTTTATTTTCTTCAAGTTTTTGTTAGTTTATGACCCGAGAAAATCCTATTAGGTTAGTTGAAGAAAAGCCTGAGATTGAACGAATAGCACTACAAAACCTCAAAAAGAGGCTCAGAGAACGAGCAGATGAGATAGATAGGGAGAGGGAAGCAATGGAGGGTAATGACCAACTTCCGAGAGAACAACCTCTTGGTAGGGTTGTTCAGGCAAATTCGGCATTTCAGTCGATGACTATGTCAGATTATGCTAGGCCGAACTTGACTGGCACGGAGTCTAGCATTGTGAGACCAGGTGTGGCGGCCAACAATTTTGAAATTAAGTCGAATATCATTTAGATGGTGCAACAACTTGTTCAATTTGAGGGGTTGCAATATGAGGACCCGAATGTTCATTTGGCCAAATTTTTCGAGATCTGCGATACATTCAAGATCAACGGGGCCACCAATGATGCAATAAGGTTGAGGTTGTTTCCATTCTCACTAAAAGGAAGAGCAAAGTAGTGGTTAAATTCTCTGTCGAGGGGTTCGATAACTACTTGGGATCAGATGGCAGAGATTTTTTTACAAAGCTGAGGAATCACATCTCGTCTTATGCATAGATTGAGTCTGAGTCTCTCTATGATACATAAGAGAGGTTCAAGGAGTTATTGAGAAGATGTTCGCATCATGGATTACCGACCTGGCTACAAGTTCAAATATTTTACAATGGTTTGAACCATGAGACTAGACAAATGATCGATGTTGCGCAGGAGGTACCCTTAATAATAAGACACCAGAGGCTGCGCAGGAGTTGATTGAAGAGATGGCTATGAACAACTATCAGTGGCACACAGCACGTTCTAAGCCAGTGAAACCAGCAGGGGTATATGGTGTGGATGTAGTGTCAGCATTGGCCATTCAGGTTGAGGCTTTGAGCAAGAAAATTGATAGATTCTCCGGAGCACAACAAATAGCTTATGTTTGATGGTTAAGGAACTCAGGATGGCGTGGAAAATGTGAGCTATATGGCGTATCCTTAGAATAATCCCTATTGCAACACCTACAATCCAGGATGGCGAAATCACCCAATTTTTTCATGGGGAGGTTCAAATCACTAGAGGCAGACTCATCCACCTGGTTTTCAGCAACCACAGCAAACTGTGAAGCCCAACTTTGAGGAGCTTATGAGAAAATATATTGAGACCTCAGAAAAGTGGTTCACCCAGATAGAAACTACATTAATGAACCAAAAGGATTCAATTCGAAACTTGGATGCATCTATCCACAATGTAGAAAGTCAAGTTGGTCAGATAGCTAAGCTGCTATCTGAAAGGCAACCGGGCTCCTTGCCGAGCAACACTGAAATGAACTCGAGGGAGCACGTGAATGCTATCTTTGTGAATGGAGGGGATGGATGCGAGAGAGAGGAAAGGCTCTGAAGAAGAAGGTAGAGGCAAATATGGTGGAAAGGGTTGAGCCAAGAAAGGTGCTTCGTGAATACTAGCATTGGATTCCTTATCTTCCGGCACTTTTTAGAAGGGAGTAAGTCAAATTGGCCATTTGTGCCAGTGATAAGCCAACCACTGAAACAGAGAAGCAGCAACAACCTTTGGGTCAAAGGTAAGAAGGAAAAGAATGTTGAGATACCTCAGACATCACCTAAGCTAACAACCAAGCTAAAGGATCCAGGGAGTTTCTTTATCCCTTTTACTATAGGTGGTTTGAATATTGATGATGCATTAGTTGACTTAGGTGCTAGTGTTAATGTGATGTCATATGAATTGTTTGATAAATTGGACTTAGGAGAACCCATACTGATTAGGGGTCGGTGCTATTAGCTGATAAATCTGTTGTGCAGCATAGGGGTATTGTAGAGAATGTTTTGGTGAGAGGAGGAGATTTGACGTTTCCTGTTGATTTTATGTTTCTTGATATGATGAGTAGTTTGGAAATGTTGTTGATCCTAGGACACCCTTTCTTAGCTATTTCTAAGTCCATTGTTGATGTTTATGATCGGGCATTGACCCTTAGAGTCGGAGATGAATGTGTGTAGATTAAGGACTCTAAGGTTCAATGCCATTACGACTCACATTTTATTGCAGAGGATGTTGTTTCTTCTAATGTGGTGTGGGTACCTGATAAGTTAGAGTCATCTAATGCACCAAAAGTTAATGAGTCAGTGCCTAAAGTGAAGAAGAGGCACAAGACTCGGTCGCGGAGGCGTAAGGCTAAGAAAGTGGAGCATGAGTCACCACCCCCATAAGTGAAATCCATAGGGACGTGTCATTTCATATGGCATGTCAAGAACGAGGAGGTGGCTCAATGTGGCAAGCCGGTGCGAGGAGTTTCACACAATGTGTATAAGCCTTCATGATTGGTCATTCAATAACGTCTAGCTAATGACATTAAAGAACCGCTTCTTAGGATACAACCCAAGTTTGGACAATATTTGGTTAATTTTATTTTATCTTATTTCGTTTTTCTTTTCCATTTAAGCATTTGTTTTTATTTGAGTTTGTTATTTGGTTTTAGTGATTTTTGTATTTTGCAAGGGACTCTCACAGCTTAGATGCAATTTCCATTGAGACTCATCTTTGGGGACCTCATTTCAGGGAAGTTCTAGAACTCTCTAATTTATTTCTTTCCCATTTTCTTTATATGTTCTAGTCCTCTACATTGAGGACAATGCAAAATTTAAGTGTGGGGTAGGGTAAATTGGGGTGAATTTTAAAATTTTGATCAAGTTCTTGATATTGTGGCTGTGGGATGCATGTTATTTGTTGATGTGTATAGATTGATTAGTTGAGAATTTTCGATATGCATTTGTTGCTGGGAGATTTGAATTGCATTTTCTAGATCCGCATTAGTTTTGAGCTTGTAGCCAAATTGGTTGCTTTGACTTTGTCACTCTTTTAACTCATTACTTAATGAATCAAATGGTTGATTGAATGCGGGCACGATATTGAATAAGTAAATGAAATTAAAAGTTTATTGGATTGCTTGAACCTAAACGAAGACAAGTTGATAGGGTTCGATCCCTACTCCGTTGTCTTAGACATGAATATGAAAAGCATTGCCATGAAGGGTTGTCTTAGTAACCGGGAACACTCATCACAAATGAGTGATTTTCGCGTCAAACAAACTATCATTTATGGGGGAAACTGAATTAAGTGCACAAGTAAAGCACTAAGGTCGGGCTCGATTTTTACTGACTGTGTTTGTAGCAATGCAAGCCAAATAATGAAATTATGCAATTAATATGTGTTTATTATTGAATTTGGTCGTAGATGTCTTATACTTTAATGTTTTATAACTTGAATGGGTGATCGAGTCAAATCGACTACTTTGGCTTTGAGCTCTAACTTGTGTGTGGTTTGGAACCCAGATTTGGATTGACTAGTGATGCATGAATCTCTTAGATTCTCTGCTACTCAGTTTATTTTTGTTGACATCTAATGTGAAGTTCCATGCCATCGTTGAGAGAATTTGATTGAAATTTTTTTCCTTTGTGTTAATTATTTCTTTGCTTGAGGACAAGCAAAAGCTTAAGTGTGGGGTAGTTTGATGAACACCTATTTATACATATTTATCTGCATCAATTCATATTGTTTTGAATACAAAGTCAGCGTTCATCGTAAGTTTTGGCACTTTTATGCTTTATGTTGTGTTTTTTCAGGTTAATTGATGATGTCTTGACGAAATGAATGAAAGCAAGTCAAAACGAGGCTTGAACGATGACATTTGAAGCCTTTGGAGTGAGACATGGTCATATGAAAGCAAGACACGACCGTGGACAGCTTAGATGTGCAAAACCGTGGAGGAAAGTGCACACACAGATAGAAAATGGAGTCATACGGCCGTGGCCTTGCCCACAGACATTAGCACAGACAAGGAAGAGGTCGTGTGATACACTGGAAGAAAAAATTGATGAGACACAGACAATTTTGAGTGGACACAGACAGGATGGTCATGGACATAGACAGAAAGTCGTGTTTGTGTCTTATGGCAGCATGGTTTTGCTTGTTTATTGATGCACACGGACGGAGGCATGGTGGGCACGACCATGGTCGTGCCCGTGTCTTACCCCAAGCGCCCTATTTTGCCTATTTAAGTGGGTTTTGGCATTGGAAGAGGGAGAGCCGACTTTGGGACACCAAACACATCCATTGAATGTCAGAGAACGTGGTAAACAAAGGAGAATCAATTGGCATCAAGAACGAAGGGATTTCACGAAGAATTGGAAGATTAATCATGGGTTTTCCTTCTCTATCTAGATTTCTCTTTGGCTTCGTTGTTTATCTCTCTAGACATATGAACTGATTTCGTTCTGCACTTAGATGTGATGAACCCTAGATAGATTATATGATTGTTGGGATTTTGTTATTCATTCAATTGACTCATGAATTGTGACTCAATTATGATTTATATTGCGTATTTTTTAGTTCATTGTTGCTAGCCTATCGATTACAATATTATTTTGTGCATGTGTAATTGAGAGATTTTGTGTGCTTTTGAACGTTCATAATTGAGAGGAGTTGCATGCGAACCTAGAGATAGGTCGACATAAATTCTCCAGATTAGGGTCCAACCTAATAGCAAAATTCATAATTTGATAAAGCAACGATAGGGGTTTTAATTTTGGAAGAGATTCTGGTTAATCAACCTATTCGTTAGGCGTTATCTAACTCAAGAGAGAGGTTAACATATCTTAGGAATTTCCACGGTCCAATTGCCTGAATATTTGTTTGAATAACGAGTCCTTGTCACTTAATTCGGTCTCGGGGGATTCAGCGTCTAGGTGCCATTTTTCCATCATTTGTTCTATCATTTAAGTTGAGTTTGCGTTTGCTCTTATTTATTTTATAAGTTCAAAATCATTTAATTTTCCGGCTAGATAATAGAGGAAGAGTGAGTAGCTAACAATCGGACTCTCTAAGGGATACAACACTTGGTACTCGAGGTTCCATTAGCTATAGGCAATAGGTACACTTGTCTTAGTCTTTAGGTGTAGGCCACGAAATATCACCAAGCAAAACCACCCTCCCACAAACATGCTAAGCCCCACCCCAACAAGAAAGCCAAGAAAAAAAGTCACCTTTAAAGAACTTATTTATGCAATTTAAGGCTAAGATGGAAGCTAGAGATGCCAAGTTATCCAAGCCCAACAATCCACTATCAAAATCTTGAGAGGCAAGTAGGTCAATTGGCTAAGGTACATCAGATAGAGAAAAGGGGAAGCTACCTAGTACATCCCAAGTGAATCCAAATGAGAGTGCTATGACTATATCACTAAGGATTAGGAAGGTACTTGAGGAGTTAAATGTGGGAGAGAAGCCCAAAATTGTAAAGGAAAATAAGGTGATGTTTCAAGCTGAAAGGGAATATTATAAGAAGAAGGGTAAGACATTTGAAGAAAAGCCTACTACCCAAGACGATGGCAAGCATTATGTCCCACCCATCCCATTCCCCCAAAGATTAAATCCTAAAAGGATGCCAATTTAATGAAATTCCTTGAAATGTTTAAAAAGTTGGACTTGAACATACCATTCTTAGAGGTCATTTCCCAAATGTCGAACTATGCCAAGTTTTTAAAAGAGATAGTGGCCAATAGGAAGAAGTTAGATAAGTATGCTATGGTGGCACTCATCGAGAAATGTAGTTCAGTATTATTGAACAAATACCCTCCAACTCTCAAGAGTCCAGGAAGCTTTACAATTCCTTACACCTTTGGTAAATTATCAAATGTGGAGTATTTGTGTGATTTGGGTTCATCGGTCAATCTCAAGCCATCATCTATCCCCAAAAAGCTCAGGATTGGGAGCTAACACCTACTACCATGACACTCCAACTTGCAGATCGATCAATCTGGTGCCCACTTGGAGTTGTGGATAATGTTTTGGTAAGAGTAGGTAAATTCTTCTTTCCCGCCGATTTTTATGTTTTAGATATGGATGATGCATGTAACCTTTCTATTATTCTTGGGAGACCTTTCTTGGCAACCGGGGGGTCGTTATTGATTTGAGGAAGGAAGCTCTAGTCTTTCAAGTGGGAAATGAAACCGACAGGTTTCATGTTTCTAGAAGGGCACATTCATCTTTCCCTAAGAATGATGATAACATGGTGTTCTCTTTAGAAACATATGGCATGATATCTAACCCCTCCCCCCACTATTGAACCATTTGAGTAAAAACCAAGGTGAGGGACAACCCAAAGAAAAACCACTAGTGTGTCCAAGGGACAAAAGGCTTGAGAAGCAACCAAGTGCAAAAGAGAGAGAAGACAAGAAGGAGGTTGAGAGCAGAAATAAAAAATTAAAAGGGAAAGAGAGTGATTGCATTTTGAGGGGTGAGTTTGTTGAGGGACAACAAGTTTATTATTTTCCACCCAAAAATCATTTTCTTTATAACCACAAACGGTCAATGTGTGGTCCTTTGATAATTTCTAAAGTTCATTCATTCGGTCCTATAAACATCATTTTGCTTGATCATAAACCATCATTGTTTATAGGAAGCGATTGAGACCTTTGAAGGGAGCCACAATTAGGACTATTTGGCGTCCCATATAGTTCCTTTGCATACGTCTGGAATGATGTTAAACTACCTATTGTCTGCAATGACGTTAAACTATGGTTATCTTGTATTCTCATGTAGTGTAGGTTTCAATTTTAGTTTGAATTCTAGGTTAGAAGCACATTTATGATCTTGTTTTGCATGTTTTTGCCAAAAATGGTGTGTGAGGTTATTTATCCATGCATACATGTCATGCCTATCATAGTCTCTAGCATGCATATATTTTGTGATATGTAACCTTTATTGTTTCATGCCAATAATGGATTCATGCCTTCAAGACGAAGCAATGGCGAGCAAGCGACAATTAGAGAAGCTTTCTAACTATCCTTTTACTTTATACTTTATTGTTGTCATTGAACTTGTCCTCATGTTCATTGTGCTTGTTTAGTTTGATCCGGACTTATATTTTTGAACATTAAGGACAATGTTCATACTAAGTGTGGGGAAGGGGTTATTGATTGCTTCTTTGGGTTAATTTTGTTTATATGCTTTGTTTTTGCTTATTTTGTTAAAAAATTTTGAAATTTTTGTTTAAATTGTGCTTGAAACTTTTTTAGTATGCATCGAACTTGAAAATAATAAGGTTTGAGTGATTTTGTTTGAGGAATTTTGTATTATGTTTAGTATGTTTTTGACATGATCATTGAGGTAATGAATGGTTTTTATTGGATTTCTTGGGTCATGTCTTGACATATATCGGTGCAAGGTTAGGGATTTGATTATTGAATATTGGTTTAGAAGTGGTGGCATAAAAAAGGGCTTACAAGTTTGTTGTTGAGTATTTTTTGCAACTTGTCTATGCTTTAAAGTGTTTGAGTGAACTTGTTATAAAAAAAAAACTCTCTTTTGAAGGTGAACCTAAATGAGGATAAGTGCATGAGTTCCAAAGTCGGAGACGGAAATGATAAGTACCCTCGGAAGATAATAATAAGTGGAAACACATGGACCTTTAATTCACTAACTCATTTGTAGCATCCGAAATGAGAGGAACTTGCTTGCAAAGAAAAAGAGACTGAATATTTAAGAAAAAATTTGAGGAATGCTAAGTTTGCTTTTAAGTATTGAATTTTTTTGTTTGAACTTTGCAACAAAAGAGTTAAGCCCTATAGATGTCAATATATCATTGATTTCGGTAGATAAATTATTAATGCCTGCCATTTATAAATGTTGAGGCTTGGTCCTTGCAAGTTGATGGAAAGCATTTTTGTTGTCCTTTTGATCATGTGCTCGCATACTCTCATAGTGTAAGAATCTTTGGTCCTAATCATTTTGAATTCTTATTCTTGCCTCCGGTTTGGAATTGGTTTGCTTGGGGACACGCAAACAACTAAGTGTGAGAGAATTTGATGTATGCTAAAATTGCATACATATTAAGAAAATATTTCTAGCATTTTCATCCTACAATTGATCATTTATTGTTGTATTTATATATTTCTAGCCTTTTTGCAGGATGGATTCGATTTGCATGAATTTTGATTGAAAAACGAGAAAAGGCATGAAGATTGAATGATTCAGTAGTGCAAATGAAGTGGAAACGAACAAGGAGTGAAATGTGGCCAATGGTGTTGAAGCCAAAGTCACCAAAAGAATGCACAAGTTAAGTGAACAATAGAAGCTCACGGTAATGATGGAGACTGTTAGCAAAGACAGTTGTGATAGTGATTGCCTTACGGTCATGACTGGATATCATGAGCCAAAATGGGGCTATGCCATGATTGTTTCATGGCCATGAGCAAAGCGGTGATGCTCTCACGGCCATGAAGCAAACTATGACAAAGGCTATGATGAACCAAGCAAAACACCTCCAACTTCCAGTAGCTCATCAAGGTCATGAGCTTGACCATGATGGTACTAGGGTTTGTAAGGGACCAAGAGGACTATAAATACACCTCATCTACCCCATTTTTGGCATCCTTGGACACACATGCATTATGGAAGAGAATCATTCTCTCATAAATTTCCAATAAGGATTCTAGCATTGAAAAGGAAATAGAAGGGGATTTGAATAGGGCTTTCATCACTGATGAACGCATATTTATACGTATTTATGTGCATTAATTTATATTGTTTTGAATACGAATTGAGCGTTTGTCATTAGTTTTGGTACTTCTACACTTTATATTGTGATTTTCAAGTTAATTGATGATGTCTTGATGAATCAAATGAAAATAAGTCGAAATAGGGCATGAACGATGACATTTGAGGCATTGGGAGTGAGACACGGCCTTGGAATGACAAGAAACGTCCATAGGAGACTTGAGGAAGCAAATCCATGACACAACTGAGCATCCACAGACAAAAATGAACAAGCACGGCCGTGGAACCCACTGGAATGAAGAAGCCGATGGACACGGATAAGAATTGGTGGACACGGTCAGTGGGGCTTTGGACACGGACACAATCCCGTGTCCGTGTATTGCCAAGCCAAAGTTCATCCAAGACACGGACAGAAATGTAAGAGACGGACATATTTGACTACGACACATACATAAACCATGTCCATGTCTTATGGCAAGCCGTGGAATTAAAGGAATTTTGGTGGACACGGACAAGACAAGCTTGGGCACAGCCGTGGCCTTGCCCGTGTCTTACTTCAGATGCCTTAAATCACCTATTTAAGTGGGTTTCAACATTCATTCAAGAGGAGCTAAATTTGGGATAGAAAATACATTCTTTAAAGGTCAGGGAACGTGGGAACGAAGGAGAACATCATTGGGCATCAAGAACGAAAGGATTTCTTGAAGACTTGGAAGATTCAATCATGGGTTTTCCTTCTCTCTCTAGATTTCTCTTTGTTTTTGTTGTTTATCTCTCCATAGTTATTAACTAATTATATTGTGTACCTAGATGTGATGAACCCTACGCCGATTATGTGATGTTGGATTGTGTTATTCATTTAATTGATTTATGGATTGTGACTCAATTATGATTTATAATGCGTATTATTGAATTGATTGTTGCTAGCTTTTCGATTCCAATATTGTTTCGTGCATGTGCAATCAAGATATTCTGTGTATGATAGAGCGTTCATAATTGGGAGGAATTACATGCAAACTTAGAGATAGGTCGACATAAATCCTCCGGATTATGGTCAAACCTAATAGTGAAAATCACCAAGCAGAGTGTTAAAGCAACGATAGGTGTTTTAATTAGGAAGATATTTCGGTTAATCAACCTAGTCGTTAGGCATTAGCTAACTTGAGAGAGGGGTTAATATACCTTAGGAATTTATGTGGTCCAATTGCCTGAATGGTTGTTTGAATAACGAGTCCTTATTACTTAATTCGGTCTAGGGGGATTCAACGTCTAGGTGTCATTTTCCCATTGTTTATTCTATCGTTTGCATTTGTTTAGTTTATTTATTTTATATATTCAAAATCATTTATTTCGTAGGTTAGATAATAGAGTAAGAATGAGTAGCTAATAATCGTAGTCTCTGTGGGATACGACACTCGGTACTCAAGGGTCCACTTGCTATAGACAATTGGTACACTTGCCTTAGTCTTTAGGTGTAAGCCTTTGACACACCAATCACCCATTAAGAGAAGTTTTATTCTTCCTTTTTATTTTCTTTTTCTTTGTTTGAAAATTGCATTTAGGATTTATATTTCTTGTTTTATGCTTTGTTTTGTAAACATGTTAGCTTAAACCGTTGTTAAGTATTAGAGATGTAAACATTGGATTAATGTTGCTTTAATGGATGATTATCATTACAGGTATTGTGTTTTATTGTTATTGGTGCCTTTATTGATATATCTATGCTTGGTCATTGATTTTATGACTTTTTTTGCATTGAATGATGTTGTGATTGATCACCACAATGTTGTTTTTGACAAGTCCAAGTGATGAATTGAGAGATGAAACTTGGGTTAGGTCCACTTGCATAAAACTTGTAGAGTGCTAGAGCAGGGATACTTAGTGCCTATAAGGTGAAATTCGTCTATGAATCTAATGGGCCTATTTTGGCCAGATGAGGCCAAAATCACCCTATTAGGAAATTGTAGGTACGACTTTAGTGACCTCGAAAGAGGCCCTAAGTGATTCATGTGGAGAGATAAATTCATTCATTAAGCAACTAGATCCTTGGTTTTATCTTGAAAGCTCTAACATTTTCCTATTATTGAGTACCTTGTCTTAATTTCTTACTTGCTTTTATTTACAACCCCCTCCCCCCCCCCTTCAAAAAACAACAATTTGATGCTTTTATTTGTTTTGTCTTTCTTATTCGACTACAATCAGACATGTTCCATGTGGATTCGACACCAAATGAATACTCCAAGGGTTTTTATTACTACAATCAATTCTCATACACTTACGAGAATCCGAACACTTCCATCATTCTAGCCATGTTTCACGCCTTAAATCCTTATAAAACGCGATCTGGAAGGACACGAGCACATTCTGCAGTTGTGTAATTATTTGTCTCATTTGTGTCTTTCTTAAACACCAGGTCAGGGGCATCACACTTTTGGAATCTGATACTACTTTATGAATTCATAAGCATATACACAGCAGAAATAACAAAAAAAAGTTTAAACATAGAATTCCACCAAGGATCCATGTACATCAGCATACACGATTAGGGTTAGTAGATCTACCATACATCCAAAGCTTGAATGTTTGATCATATGAGGTGTTGGTGTAGCTTTTAGTATTCAAAACCTGAACCACCTTTTATCTTCACGTTGCCTTTGTGTGAATGTGTCTAGAAGTATCCACACAAACAAACTTCTTTTGGATTGGTGGAGTGTACTAACACCGTTTTAGAATCTCTATTCTAAAAGCTCACAAATAATTTTCTCTTTTTTGTTTGTGGCACTCACTAATTCGGCCAAGCCATGAGGGAATAGTAAGGAGTGCTACCTATTTATAGGCATATGAGAAAACCTAAACAGGTGCACTAGGGATTTCTGAAATTCCATTCCTTGCCCTCCAAACTTCGGCCTCTTCCTATTCTAGAAGATGTGTGTCGAATTTCCTATCTAGTCTCACTAAGGTTTGCCTTTCTTATCCCACAAAAATAAACACTTCCTAATTAAATTTTTCACATGCATATTAGGATTTTATTTTCCTTGTCACAGAAGAAAAAAAATTCTAATTAGTCATGGACTCCTAATCAAGCAAGTGTGTGCCAAAATTCATCATTTTCACAAAAGGAAAGAGACTCATAAAAAATAGGAAAGGTGTGTGCCAAATTTCTCCCTCCCTAATTAGGTTGAATGTGCTGAATTTTCTCCCTCCTAATTAGGTTGAGTTGTGCTTCAATTCATCATGAGTTTTATTAATGTTATTGGGCTTTTAATTATATGATACATTATCATTAAATAAAACATTCACAAGGGCCGAATTACGTTACACATAATTAAATACCCAAAAACCTAATAATTAGTAATTCCTATTAAAAGCACATTACATTAATGGACTATGTATTAAATCTTATTTAATACATAAATCATAAAATCTTGAATTATTATTGATTAATCAAATTAATCATCTTAATATTTCAATCACCACAAGAGTTATTATTAGTGAACCAATCCAATTCGTTCTAGTGTGTGACCCAATAAGCCCACTCGAAATTGGCAATGGATCTTGTCCCAAACCTTGGGCCCAAAGTCCATAAGCGGTATCTAGTAATATATTATGGAAATCCAAAATCAAGTGGAGTCGGTGATCTGAGTTAACCTTTCACAGTCTGATATTTTGTCCTTTTGTCTCACGATATCTCATTTAAGCATAAGGCATGGTCACATGTCAACCTTATTATTGCTTAACATATTTCTTGATCTCAAGTAGATTGATATACCAAAAGACATTGATAAGCCCTTTTATCAATTCATTCGAGTATGCATACATTCCATCAATCTTACTCATCAAGTGGCCAAGAGATATCACTCTTCATAAGAGGAACAAATTCATCACTCTCACCATCATTCCTTTACAAGATTCATGAAATATCCAATCGTAGCATTTATTGTTACCATGTTATGGATAACATTTGACTAAGTCAAAACATGTGATTTCTCACGTAGGAGTCGACGGTGAGTTTCAGTCAGAGGACTCAAATATCACCACTGCATGAAAGCCACTTGTGACATCTATACATGAAGTGTTTTCATGGCGTGTCAGTCCAATACATGTTTTCCAACATATATCTATGTTCTAAGTGATATCTCATATCCATAATCAGTAAAATGTGATTATCCAATTTGCAACATGCTAATCTTAATTCATTACCATTCCAATGATAATAATCAATTAGGGATATTTAGAATAGTATTCCTTCTACCCTTATGGTTTTACTATCAATTCACACACTCGTTGACATAAGAAAGAATAAACTATTTATGAAGTTTTATCTTCATAAACATATAATATTTCATATAAATGAAATGCCTCTTTACTAAATAAAACCAAATGACAATGTATACATGATTGAACTAAGGCACAAAAATAACACACACAGACTGTCCATGGTCGTGTCTCATCAATCTCAGCCAGTGTACTCAAAATAAGGATTCCAGATCAACACACAGTCAGTTTAACGTCCATGGAATTTCTAGTTATGTTCGTGTCTTGGTCAAATGCAACGGATCCCATAGAAACATCATCATACAACCTCCACCTTTCATCACACGTTTGTGTCTGTATCAGAGATGACCATGTATCATCCCAAAAGCGTAGAAAGTTGTCATTTTAGTTCCACTTCCGCTTACTTTCGTTCAATTCCATCAAGACATCGTCAATTGACCTGAAAAGCACAATATGAATAATAAAGGTACCGGAACTCATAATAAACGCTTGATTTTTATCCAAACAAATATGGATTTAATCACAGAAACATGTATAAATGAATGTTTATCAAGTATGCTTACCCTCATGGTTCACACAAATGATTTCTATAAATCTCAGTTTTATAAATTAAACCTCTAACAATCTCATTTTTTTGTAATTTTTGAAATCAAAGACAATGGTGCATGTCATGATCTTCTATGCCACAAATATGCATTTTCATCTAAAGACATTAAAAAATTTTCATTAAAGGATGGTGCATCATGCAAGTTCACAACAAAAATATTTCCATACCTTAAACCAATGATTGCAATTTTTCCATCTTTCAAAATAGTGCCATATGAAGATTCAAATCTAACATCATAATTTATGTCACATACTTGAGAAACACTTAAAAAGTTATGTTGTAAACCATCAACCAGTAACACATTATCAATGGTTGGTAAATGTTTCTTACCCACTTTACCAAAACCAATGAGTTTACCCCTATAGACAGTCTCCAAAAGTCACATGTCCTTAATTCTTAAAAGTGAGTTCTACAAATAAGCTTTTGTCTCAACTTATGTGTCTTAAACTTCCACTATCAATATACTCTTGGTTTGAACCTAAAAAATCAATTTTCTTTTCATTGGTACCTAAGCTACTATGATGATGATGCCTTGCAAGTACATAAGGATCGACATAGCTTTAACTCTCAAGTATATCCTTGTCTATTGAATCCTTGAAGAGCAGGAATTAATTGTGATCAAAATAATAAAATAAAAGCGAGCAAAATCATGTTTGGATTTTGGGATTTTTGAGTGAATTGAAGAAAATACAATGCAAGTAGTTAAAACTAGGAGCTAAAAGGTAAAAATCAATAAGATAAAAGCGTTGGGCTCCAGGATTTTGGCTAGGGATTCCTATCTAAGTAGGCTAAAGCAAGGGTACTTAGGATTGGGTGTTCTCTCTGCTAAACTAGCTTTTAGCCTCTCTCAATGTCATCTAAGACATCCCTATATTAAATAAGAGGTCCTCTCGACCTCACTTAAGTTAATTAAGGTCTTTAGGGTAGTGGAAAATTTCATCGAACACCTTATGGGTATAGGTATATCTATATCCTAAACCTCACAAGTTTAATGGTTGTGGCCTTATTTAGTCTTCATCTCTCGATTCATCAATTAAACCTAGGTGGCCAATCTAAATCATAATCAATTCAGCAACTCATTAAACCAATCCAACAAGGTAATAAATGAAAACATTAACAAACACAACAAGTCCAATCAATAGCATAGCAAAATCATCATTCCTAACCTACATCTTTACACCCCAACTAAGAAATTCAAGCTAACATAATGAAATCAAAACAAAAATAACAATACCCATTAAAAGAAAACATTAGATTCAAATACAAAACAAGAAATAAGAAGAGAAATCAAACCCAGAAACCTTGATGAACAATAACTAGCAAGGAAACCTTAGGTGATATGATTCTTCTTTTCCTTCCCTTTGATCTAATCTAAGAAATTAAAATTGTTCTTGAAAATATAAAAACCTAATTTCTAAAATAAGGAATCATGTAAAGATGCCCAAAAGGTGTGCCAAATAAGGCTATTTATACCCCTTCACTAGGTCACAAAAATCCTACATGAGATTAGTCCAAAATGCCCCTTGGTCGCCACATGCTTTTAACTCCCGAAATTGACTTTTATCTAGCCTTCCAGCAACCGTCACACCTCTTTCCACATTGAAATCTTCATTTTCATCATTTTTTCTTGAGTTGGTTCAAAACTTTTCCACTTTGCATCATTTCTCCATCATTCCAACTCAATTTCTTTACATTTCTTTCGTCCTACAAACATCACATATATCATATCAAAAGCCTGATTGGTAGGATGAAAACATATGAATTCTTGTTTGATCTATCATGTAAATAGAGCATACATCATTGAGCTCCTTGTGTTTTAGTCACATGAACCAAGTTAGGAAGAATGGCTCCTTTGGGAATCAACATTTTCTTCACTTTAATGGTGCTTCTCAAACTAGTACAAGAATGGACATTATGACCAATTTTTAGGCATCTAGCACAAGTAGGCACACCAAGTGTACTTGAAGAATTGCCATCACTTAAAAATTTGTTCATCAAAGATGACTCTGTTTGAAATAGATCACAACAAAGACCATTTTTAGACAATGAAAATCATTGCAATGAAAGGAGTTTTTCAAACTTTTGTTGCCCACTCATGAATTTATCAACAACATAGGAAAAAACATTTTTCAATCTTGAAATTTCATCATGCAATTTTTGTTGTTCAAGTAAACATGAAGAATGATCAATTGAGGTGTTTGTTGGAATTCGTAACAAGCAATATGACATTCATAAGAGTGTAACGTAGCAGAAATACCAAAAATTTTTTAACTTAGAATTCCACCAAGTATCGATGCACATCAACATACACGATTAGGTTTAGGGTTGTACCTTAAAACATTTGCTCGAAAGTGTGACTGAATGGAATGTTGATGTTGCTTCTAGTATTCAAAACTGAATCTCATTTCCTCACATTGTCTTTGAATGGACGTGTCTAAAGGTATCCACATGAACAAACTTTGTTGAATTAGTTAAGTGTACTAGCACCAAGAATCTCTATTCTAGCTCTTACAAAATTTTCTCTCTTTTATTTTTGACACTCACAAATTCGGTCAAGCCTTAGATAATATGACAAGAACTTGCTTCTATTTATAAGCTCATGAAAACCCTAGTCTTTATTCTATTAGGACTTCTTTTTTCTTGTCCCATAAGTATAAGAACTCCTAATTAGTTACGAAGTGTACTAGGTTTTATTTTCCTTCTCATACAAGAATAAAGACTCCTAAAAAATAGTAAGTGTGCCGAATTTTAATGGACTCATTAATGTTTATTGGGCTTTTAATTATATGATGTATTATCATTAAATAAATCACTTTATTATTAATACATGGACCGAATTATGTCACACATAATAATATAACCAAAATATAATAATAAGTAACTTACATTAAAAGCCCATTACATTAATGGATTATGTCTTATATCATATTTAAGAAATAAACTATTAAAACCCTGAATTATTAATTATCAATCAAATTAATCATCTTAATAATTAAATTACCACAAGAGAGAATATTTGTAATCCAATCCAATTTGTTCTAGTGTGTAACCTAATAGGCCTACTCGAAATTGGCAATGAGCATTGCCCCAAAACTTAGGCCCAATCTTCATAAGCAGTATCTAGTGATACATTATGACAACTAAAAATCAAGTGAAGTCGGTGATTCGAAAATACCTTTCACATTTTGATATTTAGTCCTTTTGTCTCACGATATCTATATTAAGCACGAGGCATGGTTACATGTCAACCTTATATTGCTTAATGTGTTTCTTGATCCTAAGTAGATTGATATAACAAATGACATTGATACCTTTTTTATCAATTCATTTGAGTATGCATACATTTCATCAATCCTACTCATCAAATGGCCTGGAGATATCACTCTTCATAAGAGGAACAAATTCATCACTCACTATCACTTATCTAAAAGATTCATGACGTATCCAATCATAGTCTTTACTTTTATCCTGTTACAGATAAGGTTTTAGTTAAGTTAAAGCATGTGATTTCTCATGTAGGAGTCGATAATGAGTTCAGTCAGATGAATCAAATATCAACATTGTATGAAGCTACTTGTTATCTCTTGGAACTCTTGGTCTTTTCACAATAATCTTCTACATCTCAATGTCTTGACTCTTGATAAAGATCATCATTCGGTTCTTCCAAAAGGCATATTCAACACAGTTAAGCTTCGGTGGTTTGGTGACCGTGGTTCCTTACTCAAAGGAGTTCGATTGTAGAGTTACTCGAGTGAAGCATAAAATTTCTCGAGTAAGTTGTTACTCTAGAGAATGCAATGATTCAATTTTTACTCGAGCAGAATTAAGAGTTACTTGAGTAAGCATGCTTCCAGGTAGATTCAAAAAATGAAAAAAATATTTATTCAAGCCATTAACTTCATGGCAATCATTCAGAGTTGTTGACAAGTGTTCAGTAGCAGAAGTTAAAGACGTTGTTACTGGAGTGAATAGCTTTATGAGAAGTGAGATCTAAGGCAATCAAGTCATATATAGAAAGAAATCAAATTACAACAGTAAGAAATAGGCGATTACTTGAGCACGACAGAATAATACTCGAGTAAATCAAGGCAGAAATTCAACACTCGAATCAAAGCCGGAGTTACTTAAGTTGAGCATGGAGTTACTAGAGTAAGGATTGCAAAGGAAAGAAAATCATATCTGATTCAGACTCCACCAGCTATCTAATAAGTCACAACGGTTAGAAATTATTTAGGAAGCATAAATACACTTCTAGAATAGTAAAAGGTGATGGAGAGACGCATCTACTACTCATTGCAACCTAAATTCTAGTATCAACTATTGTTCTTGGTGATCCAAGTGTTTTTGTTCTTACTTCATATTTTCTCTACTTGTATCCATTGTTTTTAATCTGTTTGGTCAGTGATTTATTGTTTAAAACAAAGAATTTGTGAGGTTGGGATTAAGGGTATATCCTAGATTGGTTTATTCTTGAACTGGAATCAAGAATTGTAAGAGTTCTCACTTAGTTTGAAAGTGAAAGTTGTAACCAAATATTGGAGTTAGTGAAAATCCTAAGTGGCGATACTTAGGCAATACATGTATCACGAGATTGGCTGAACCACTCTAAAATTAGTGTTGGTCTCTTCTATTTTGCGTTTATTTGTCCCAAACACGAAAAAAATCAAAGCCACATCAACCACACTATTCAACCCCATTTCTAGTATGGTATTTGCTCTTTCATAATGATGAGTGATAGTAAATGGCATAACACGATTATGACACATCTAACACAAATTGCACCCTACCCTTAATGACATTGAAAATCCCATTGTGATTAAAGATCTAACACTCTCGTCAAAAATTGAACGCTTAGTAAAATTACAATCTAGTGCCTTAAATTTTATCAAATTACAACTTAGTGTCTAATACCTCAACAAATTACAAGTCATACCCAAAAAATTTGGAAAATCATCAATTAGTCCTCCAAATATTCCATATTTATATTTCAGATCTCCAATAAATCAGAAATTTATATTCTAATCCTAAAAGTAGAAATTCTTTTAAAAGCACCTTAAAATTCATACAACCATACACCAACCGTTCCAAATCTTCTAAATCGCCTCCCAACATGTTCAACTCCATGAATGAACAATCAATTACATCTATACAACCAAAAATCATCAAAATCCCCTAAGCTCTTCTTGTAAACCCTAACCCATTCATCAAAACAAACTCTAATATTCAATTTCCAACGTAATCCATACATATTTGAGTTCTTTTTATCACAGTATAATAAAATCTAACTCAATTTCAACCAAAACTTTGTTCAAAACCAAGTCCCTAGCTCAAAATCGTCACCCAACCACATTCTTCCAAAAAACAAGCATCCAAACGAATTTCTACATGAAATGGGACAAAAAGATGAGTTGGAAGGATGATATTACCTCAAATTAATGAAATGAAGGATGGGAAGGCAAAGAGAGAGGAAGAGAGTTAATTTTTGAGTGAAAGAGTGGTTGTGAAGAGTAAATGACGGACCAAAGTCGGGTAAGGGGAATTTATTGACCTCTTGCCCTAAAATGCACCATTTCAATGTTTTGCAAAGGTGAACGTATGTTATTATAAAGTTCAAGTGCATTATGGGACCTCAACGTGTGTTACCAAACCCCTAACATACGTTATTTTGGTCAAAATTGCATGTAGTAGCTTCTGTCTTGAAAATTCTAGCCTTAACATATGTTATAGTGGGGCTAACGTACGTTAGCCATGATTGATATATGTTACCCAAAGGTTAACATACATTAATTATCTTTCCCAGATAATGTACGCTATTTGGGTTGCTAACGTACTTTATCTGGCTCATAGTCCATGTACTCAACATTTCTCGCTTGCACGTTTGCCTTGGATCATTCTCAGGGGTCGACAACACCTAAATTCATGAAAATACCACCATTAAACATCCTCAAATAGCTAATCATCAACTATATGCTCAAGGATCAGATTGGAATTGAACAAAGTCCTACAAAAGATTTGGTCGAAATGAAGCAAGGCATTACATACTTTCCCCCTCAAAAGACATTCGTTCTCGAATTTCCACGTAAATCAAATCAAAAGCCAAAATCAAACCTAAGTTTCCAAATCAAAACATGATCTGGAATCTCAATATATCAGCCACAAATAAAATAAACTATAATATTACTAGCGTTCTAGCTTACTCGAACCCAAATACGCAGACATATGGGTAATGTTACAAAAAAGATGCATATACAGAGAATAGAGGGTACTGAGCTATACATTGACGGAATCGAATAGGCGTGGATACCTGCACCACATCTCATCGTCAGCCTCAAATTAAATGGTGTTTCCATATGACCTTCACTGATGCGATCTCTTTATTATAGAGCTTTTGAACTTGCTGGTCAACAATTCTTATTGGAGCCTCATTATAAGACAAGTCGAGCCTAACCTCAACTGTCTGTGGTGACAGAACATGCCATGGATCAAATCCATACTTCCTCAAAAGTGAAATGTGAAACATGAGATGTAAATAAGCAAACTAAGGTGGTAGTTCCAATTCAAAAGCAACATCTCCAACACAACCAATAATCTCAAGCATACCAATGTATCTCGGGCATAACTTACCCTTTTTTTTTTAATCTCATAACAACTTTCAACAGCAATACCTTAAGAAATACATGGTATCATACTGCAAACTCCAAATGTTTGCACTTCGGATCAACGTAACTCTTTTGACGATTATGCACAGTCTAAATCTATTGCGGAATCAACCTGGCCGTCCCAGTAGCCTCTAAAATAAGATTTAACCCCAGGAGCTCTCTTTCCCCAGCCTCGGCCCACACAATCGAGATCTACACTTCCTCCCACATAAAGCCTCGTATGGTGCTGGTATATGTTTAGCTTTCGCCTATAGACTTAAGGCACGTTCACCTATTGCTTACAGCAATTGGATCTTGATTACCGAGTTTTATATCCCACATAGATTATGATTATTAGCTACTCACTTTTACCCTATTGTCCAATCGGCAATATTGATTTGAATGAATTGAAATAAACTAAAACAAATGGAAAACAGAAAGAAAAAACAAAGCAACAAAAAGAGTAACTTGGGCAACCGATCAAAAAGGTAGCACCTAGATGTTGAATCCCCTTAGAACTTTCTAAGTTAAGGTAACACACCATTCAAACATTCATTCAAGTAAATGGATCGTGGAAGTTCCTAAGGTATGCTAATTACCCTCTCTAGTCAATTAACTTCTAACATTAAGTTAATTAATCGAAATCTCTTCCTAATTAAAACCCAATGTCACATTACCATTTTATGAACTCCTTTATTAAGTTTAACTTTAGTCCAAAGTATTTATGCCGACCTATCTCTAGGTTTTATGCAACTCCTTTCACCTATGAGTGATCTAATCATACGACGAATCTCTAGATTACCCTCGTATGATTCAAAGTTGAATCAAAAGGCTAGTGACAATCAATTAAATAATAACATAAATAAATCATAGATGAATCATCAAATCTTGAGTAAATGATTGAATAGTGACAATACCAATCACAAAAATTATCCTAGGGTTCATCATATTTATATGCTTTAAAAGAATTAGCTCATAATTGCATAGAACAAGGCAACAAGATTTAAAAGAGTTCTAGAGAGGGAAAGAAAACCCATGATGAGATCTTCCAATCCTTCGATTAATCTTCTCAATCTTGATGTAAAATCCACCCAGAAGCAATCTCTCCCTAAAACCCAAAGTTTTTCCTGTCAAAAAAGTGTCCTTTTGGTGTACAATGGCGGCCTCTCTCTTAGGGTTCACATTTTACGCTTAAAAAAACCCGAAATTACACTATCTGGAAAGACACATGCACAGGACATTCTCGTGTCTTGGAATTTCTATCGGGTCATGATTAAAAATGAGTGTTTCGAGATCCAGAATAAGACATGGACACCACTATGGTCGTGTCTTGCTAAAACATCAAGGATATTAGGCACAAATCATCACAAGGTCTCTAACATCAATCACATGAGCGTGTCTTCATCAAGGACGACCGTGTCTTGTCCTGAAAGCCTAAAAAATCATCGTTTAAGCCCCATTTTCTCTTGCTTTCATTCAATTTCATCAATACATCATCATTTGACCTGAAAAACACAAAATGAACAATAAAAGTATTGGAACTCACAATAAACATTCGATTTATATCTATAACAATATGAATCCAATAACAGAAACATGTATAAACGAACGTTTATCACACTCATCCTCTCTATTATTCAGGGAATTTTTCAAATTTTTCTTTTCCTTTTTGGTGCTCAAATTTGTTGTCTTTTTTTTTTAAGTTTTGTTATAATTCATCTATAAACACTTTTTTTTTACATATTTTATTTTTTTCTACTATTTTCTCTTCTTTATCACTCACATTTTAATTTTTTGTATTGATATTACAATTATTTTTATATACTTTTTA
>CAODLS010923117.1:0-17242 GCA_948243855.1 Flueggea neowawraea | reverse complement strand
ACTCCATTTGGGTGATAGTGGACCGATTGACGAAATCGACACATTTTTTGCCTGTCAAGACGACTTATGCAATGACACAGTTGCCGAAGTTGCATGTTGATAAGATTTTATGTCTGCACGGCGTACCAATCTCTATAGTATCTGCCAGCATGAGTAGCTACCCACCAGTTAAGTTTGACTGGTGATCTCTGCTTGGACTCTCAGGTGAGAGAATAGCAGTTTCAGACACATAGGTTGTGTCATTTGAAAATTATTATGTTTTTGGTGTGCTCGGCTTATATATGGAATTGGGATTAATAATGGTTTGATTAATTAATAATCTGGCTTATGTGGTTATTAATGAGAAATATTTTGTTTGATATCTGGTAAAATATTTCTATGATATACGTACAAGTACGTACATGCCTCTGTATATGGTTTTTGCTATATATATATAATTTGGATTAGGGACACGTAGCTACGAGGTAACGTAGCATTTGGTATACCAATGTCCTGTCAAGACCCAATTGCCAGGGTAATATGGTAGCCATGCGTCCGACCATACCACATGCGCTGTTTGATCTGATGGGTGGTTTTGTCCCCTTTCTGTTATCTATCTGTTCTGGTCCTTATCCACCTCTGTTATATACTCTGTATATGTATATTTTGCATTCTGCCTGTTGTATGCTATTTCCTTTGGTTGCGAAGGATTTTCAGAATTTGTTTTTAAAAGGATATTATACATAAAGTGTATACATGTAGGTATACATATGTCTATTGTATGTGGTATTTTCGAATGATTTCAAACTAGACTCTGTGACGCACGTATAAGACGATCTGAAGTGTTATTCCTCACTGAGTTTCATTCACCCTTTAACATTTTCAGATTGATTTTGGCTCTGCAACTATTCGGCTTCGCATCTCAGTGAGACGTCCATATTATTGGTGAGTGGTGCCCTTTTGATCGGGCTCTCCTCCTCTTTTTAGAGCTCCACACTGATATACTGTTGGGTTGTCGGGTTTTCATATTTTGTATTTTGAGATATTTATCTGTCTATATTTGTCTAATATGTCTTATACTCTTATACGATATTTTATTCTATTATATATGATGTATATTTCTTGTTTAAATGATTTTATACTGCTTTAATAAAATTGTCTTATAACAAATGAATGGGAAGTCGTCCGTATATCTGAGGCTGCAAGATGGGCCGGACTCCCATAGACGGTTCACTTTGTACGCTGGTCATGACACGATTTTGGGTCGTGATAGTCTTGTACAAGGGCATCTTTTACATTTCACGTGTCCCTTTAATTGAGATTAACGGAGCTATTAATGAGGGACCTAATAGGAGTTAAACTTAAATGCAGGGATGCAATGGAAGATTAAACAAAACCTCAAGAACCGCAGGTGATTTGACCCTCAAATAAACCTGCGCGCCTTTCCATTGTTGTGAAACGGATAAGGATATACTTCACTTGTATAATTTAGTACCAAAACCTTCGAATTTTTGTAAATGCTTTCCCCAGTAATTCCCCAATTCCCACCAAGCAATTTCTGCTCGCAGGAAAATCGCTACTCTTCTACAAATGCCTTGTCCTCTCTTTCTCTCAGTAACCCATTTTTACGCCTCACCAAACGGACTCGAAACATTTACGCCCTTCACGACTCCTCGAATTCTGGTACCGGTCGAAATGATAGCTTTCAGAAGTAATTACAATGACATTGTAATCGTTGACACTCCTGAATCCAGGATGCTACTTCTGGATTCGACTCGTATGTCACTGACAGTCACGGACACCAATGGTTTATGGTAGTTATTGTTTAAAACTGATTGTTTCGTTTATGATGATGCAGATAATGTTCATAGCATTCTTAACAAGCACCAGAAATGGACTGAATCATATTGGGTATGTGCAGATACATCTAAATTTCACCTTTCCTTTCTTCTTCGTTTCGTTTTAATCTTACTTACTATTTGGGTATCGTTATTGTGTTTGCCCTTGGTTGTGTAATTGTTGTTTCAATTGCTATTGATTTTTTTTTTCTGGAACAAATCTGCATTCAGAAAAGGTTAAGACTCGGGGCAATCAGCAGTTCTTTTCTTTTTTCCCTTAACTCTGAGCAGTGAACTAGATTATTGGTTGTGCATTGCTTTAATGAAATTAACAATTTTTTTTATTTCGATTTTATTTGTACTTAAAGCTTTTTGTCAACTTCAGAAGTTGTTGATCTCTTGTGTCGGTGCTGATTCTCTTTCCCCTAACAATTTGTTTGAGGAACTTTATGAAGCAACAATCTGGTCGTGGTAAGATTTTAAGTTGAACATGTGCGTTTTCCGAAAATGTGTTGTTTCTATAATTTTTATGTATGGCTACAGGCTATAACTAAGTAGAAAAATGCATGTAATTTATTTTAGACGTTCAGAATTTGTTTTTTATGGGATCTTTAAAACAATACATCGTCTGTTAGTTCTTGCTACTCTCCAAGTGTGCAGATTTGAAGTGTTGTCATGATTGTATGCGGAATTATTGACTTGGAATGCCTGCTGATGCTTTTGACTGCAACGCTTGCTCAACTGTTAATTACTAGTACCATAATTTGGTAATATGTAAGAGTTTAGAATATGATAACAAATATTTATTTAAGTACATTGAAAATAAATTTTTCGGACGTCTTTGTGTGGCTGTATTCATTTTTTTTTAGAAAAAGAAAAAACAGGTCTAATGGTCAATGAATTGCCTTCTCTATGCATGCAGATTTTGTGTTTACCTTGTTTTTCAATGGTACGCTCACTTAGTTTATGTATGCACTTCTCCTTTCCACATCACTCAAAATATAACGCTAAAGTGTAGATGTGATGTATGTGCCTTTATATTTGATTTTTGGACCGAAAACTTTTGAAGAATTCCTGCCCTTCTTTTTCACTGTTCATTATGCAGGACGAGTTTGCAAGTTTACCAGCTATTATCCCAAAAGGTCCTATTGCAATCTTAGGCCTGGTATTTGCTCTCTTGTTCTTTGGCTGTAGTTATCATTTGAATTATACTCATATTAGATGTAAGAAAACAAGAGAGAACTGATGTCATATTTTAAATTGTCAAATTATCCAGGGAGGTGGTACAGCTGCACATTTGATGCTTGACATTTGGCCTTCCTTAGAGCTTCATGGTTGGGAGATTGATCGCATTGTGAGATATGTTAACTCTTGGGAATCTTTTTATTCCAATTCTAATTATGCTTTTCGCTTTTCCTGGTCACATATAATAATATTTTGTTTGTTTCTTTCTTTCTAGTCTAGGCACCTTGATTCAATTACCATGTGGTAAATATGATAACAATAGGATGTGCTTATAATTTCTTAGAGGATAAATGGTTTTTTTTGGCCCATTTGGAGGCAATAAAAGCAGAGCTACACAAATAGGGGTCAGTTTTTTTCTTTTTTTCCCTTTTCTCTTTCCCTTAAATAGACTTAGAGTTCTCAACCATAGACAAGTAAGGTTTTTCTTCAGCAATGATTTAAAGGTGACTTTGAATCATAAAACTAATTTTATCCTACATGCTTTTAGCATGTATGCTTTTGATTGTGAACATTGAAGTTGTTGATGAAGAACTAATATTATTTACTGCCATTTATAACTAAGTAGGTGCCACTAATTATTTCATCACCTTCAGTGCCTGTAACTGTAGAACAGTTGCCTTTGCTAACTTCTTTGTCAATATTATGTCTGGGAAAATAAGAAAAACTATTTCAATATTGCTAATCTGAAATTTGAAAGCTTTTGATATATCCTCTCCCCAATAAAATATTGATGCAGAGATATAAGCGTGAATTTTCTTAGATTGTATAGTATGCAAGCTATATTTCTGGAGGTTTGGTAGATTTCACACATGGCCATGAAACGATGTATTCAGACTTTCTCCATTTGTTAGTTCTTATATGTTCCTTCAGGTTATTTTACGTCAAATAAATACAAAGTTCTTATTGTTTTGACAATCATGTTAAACTCATCAGTACGTTTCAGTCTTTTGGTCATTGATTCTTCGCCAGTTCTCTTGGGTATGTTATTTGATAGATAAAGCTAGAGAATTTTTCGGGCTATTGGATCTTGAGAAGCCAAATCAAGCTGGTGGCGTCCTACAGGTCCATATTGGTGATCCATTAGTTCATCAGGCAACGATTTTGGAAGATATGCTGGTAAGAATGTCGAATTAGATTTTGTACATTATGTTATATTTCCTTTGTTTCCAGGCATAAAAGGAAGAGAGAGAGAGAGAGAGAGAGAGAGAAGTTATATTTCATTCATCATGTAATGAACCCTAGATAAAGGTTTGCTAGCTTTAATACTATCTACAACTGGTTGGCTTAGGCTATGTAACTTTGTGACTGTATTTATAGACCATGTAATCTTCCATACGTAGGTGACATGGGACTTGGGCAATTTGCTAGGTCAACATACATGCTTCAACTTCATACTTATCATATCATGGGATGCAACACATATATATGCACACTTCATTTCATTAAACCATCGCAGATTGTCTATGGTGGGATATCATAGCCTAGTTATTTGCATCTAGGAAATGTTATTCACCATATGAAAAGTTATCTTGTTAATTGCAAATCCACTGTAAAAGTACTACAATTTATCACGGCACGATATACCTTTTATGCCTTGATAAAGGTTCTATCTTCGGTCTTGTTGGTCTTATGGGCCACTCAGAGTTTGTCCGGCTCTGCTTTTAAATAATGTTATTTTCACCATTTCCTGTGTTCATTTTTTGTCATAATTTCTGCACATAACTTCTCAGGTATTATAATTGACTTGTTCCGTGAAGGAAAAGTTTTGTCACAGTTGCAAGAGGTATTTACCATTCTGTACTACTTAAATTATTGGCGTTTTCTTTTACAGCCTGGGATTGCTGCTCTTCAGAGTTCTTTGTACCAGTTACACTCATGATTTTAACAAGAATATATCAGCAATATAACAGAAAAACTCTGAAATACATAAACCCTGTCATATGTACCTATTAAGTAAGGCTTGGTACTTCCGAGCATGATGTAACATTTGGTCAACCAGTAAGGAGAAACATTAAATGGAAATGTCAAGAAGAGAAGTGTTTCTATATGATCCTTTTAGGCACGGGCGTCTAAATAATGTTTGTGATGGTTGTTTTCTCTGTTTCTATTTTATAGCGTTATTTAAGGAAATCAATTATTACCCTAGCTGAAATGCCTTTTTTTGTTTTGATAAGTCATTTACTCCAAAGCTGAGCTACAAGCCCCTTGGTTAAAAGGCTGTTTATATCTATAATAAATCTTGATATAAAACAAAAGCCGAAGTTCTTTTGAAGTTACAATAGGAAATATTCATATGTTCTTTCAATATTTGTAATATGTTAATGTCACAGCAAGAGATCAAGAATCCTGCAATTAATGGGAATTGATTTTATAAGTAGCCCGTTTTGTGCATTTGAATTCTAGTTTTCCTCTGTGGTTATGTTGAGCTATAAGTACAATTGTGATTAGTTCATTTTTCTTTGCTTCATTCTCTCTCCTGGAGCGTTGTTTTAGTTGTAGAAAAGTAAAAATTTGAAGAGAAGATTTATCTCTGTGTGGCTTGTTTGAACATGAGGATGATAACATCTCAATAGTCCTTGTGTTCCTCTTTAATTCCAGGACTTTTTTGAAGGTCGACAATTTAATAAGGGCAATTTATATTTGTTAAAGATACAGATTGTGATTTGATTTTCAGGGATTGAAGATGTTGCTTGTTGAAATTATGTGAATTTGTTTTCACTAGAAGGTATAGCAGATGACTACTAGATATTGGGGATCATCTGTTACAATTTTTCTACTTGTATCTTCAACTGATGATATTTATTAGTTCTTTAAGAATTTCTATTAAAAAAGATGTGCAGTTGAGGTTGAAAAAAAAAAGGCTGCCAAACATAGTCATGCAAGAGCTTGCAGAAGTTCAGTGCCTCACAGAACAAGCTAGTGAACTTCAAGCCGTATTTTGCATGGTTCATGGTTCAAATCTCCATAGATGGTTTGCAATATAGCAGAAAGTTTCTAGTGCCTTAACAAAACTGTCTTTTGAATGTTTGTTCTGATGGCAAGTTGGTGGATCTACTCATCTATGCACTAAACTATACATCAATACGAAGATTCAAATGCTTCTTCAATGCATCTACTAGTATTTACTACAATATTGCTTCTGCATTCTGAGAGTATCAAATGCTTTTGGACTGTGGCAGGTAATAACTTGGTTGCAACTGAATGATAGATTGATACCCAATGGTCGTCTCATGGTGAATTGCGGTGGTAGTGATGGAGGACCGGAAGTGAATGGAGGCATTTATCCTAGATCAGCTTATTGCTCTTGGGTTGATAATCCTACCATCAAGACCTTGTGTACAGCATTTCCTGGACAAGTAAGCTATTTTTTTCTGTTTTCTTAACCTTTGAAATAACTCTGTTTGTAGCTTGGAACATCTTAGACATTTTTTTTCCAAATCAAATGCTCAAAACATAGTTTGTTATATCAATATTTAAATATTTTCAACTGCATTTTATCATATGAATTCTAGGGTTTTGACCACTAATTAAAATATTAAAATTTACACCACCAGTGGAAACCTTCATCCATGTGCGTGTGTGTGTATCTTTGTGTTAGTTTTATTGGATAAGAAAATGGTGGTTCAAGGAGATAAGTAAGCATTTCTAGTCTCATCCTACGCTTTACAAAAGACTTAATAATGGAGACGTTTCCCTCCCTTAACCTATTCATCTAACCAATATAAATTTGTTTACCAATTACTAATTACTATTTAGTACACTCCTACGTTATTCCACTATCTAAACTATTTTATAAAAGCAAATCTACTTGAAAACTTCTCAAATTTGTGTTCTTTGTCTAGCAAAATCTTTCTGTGAAGAAACAATCCCGGACTATCGAAGATATATCAACGGTGCCTATCATCTCTTGTTCGTCCTTGTTCTTTTCTGAGATGAACCCTGTGTGGCACCGCTTTATGTTCTAATTCAGCATATTCATTTTCATTCATTCATTTATGTATTATGATAGCTACTTGCTGCTAATTACTGGATGGGAAGATAGGGAGAGAGGAAAGATGTTCATTTGCTTGCTAGATTGGCGGCTGGCGATCAAAGCATCCATGATCAATTCTTTATGAGCTCTGAAAGTTTAATATAAAGTTATGTCTGCCCTAAAACTATTAAATTTCTCGAATGAGCTTAAAAGTTTGATTTTTTTTTTGGAATTAGTTAAACTGGAAGAGGCTGCCAGAAGGAGAAGGTGCAAATTATATGGCCTTAACAGGACCTCTGCCGGACTTATCGTTATGGTCTGATATGGTTCCACCTCCATTGCGCCAGAGCGTGAGGAAATGGAAGCCTTGTGCTCCTTCATGAATTTTTTTTTTTTCAAAATTGTAAATTGTACTCGACAACATGATAACCGCCGCGGAAAGATCACGAACTTGGGGAATGACCAAGTCATGTTGAACAAATAAGATTCATGTTATTCTTTTTGATATGTAAATATATTATTCTACTATACTAAATTACTAGCATATATACCCGTGCGTCGCGATACTTTATATGTTTGTTTTTGTATAAATTTGTATCTGTCTTCGTCAATGGAATAAGTGATTGGTGTTCTGGGTTTAATTCCTAAAAACTAAGGCAAGTGTACCTATCGTCTATAGCAAGTGGACCATTGAGTACCGAGTGTCGTATCCCACAGAAACTACGATTATTAGCTACTCACTCTTCCTCTATTATCTAGCCTACGAATTAAATGATTTCGAATAAATAAACTAACCAAGAACAAACTCGAATTAAATGATAGAATAAACGATGGAAAAATGGCACCTAAACGCTGAATCCCCCTAGACCGAATTAAGTGATAAGGACTCGCTATTCAAACAACTATTCAGGTAATTGGATCGTGAAAATTTCTAAGGTATATTAACCTCCCTCTCGAGTTAGCTAATGCCTAACGACTAGGTTGATTAACAGGAATCTCTTTCTAATTAAAACCCCTATCGTTGCTTTAACACTCTGCTCGGTGAATTTCACTATTAGGTTTGACCCCAATCCGGAGGATTTATATCAACCTATCTCTAAGTTTGCATGCAACTCCTCTCAATTATGAACGGTCAATCGCACACAAAATCTCTCGATTACACATGCACAAAACAATATTGGAATCGAAAGGCTAGCAACAATCAATTCAACAATACGCATTATAAATCATAATTAAGTCGCAATCCATAAACTAATTGAATGAATAACATAATCCAACATCAAATAATCTGCCTAGGGTTCATCACATCTAGGTACACAATATAATTAGTTCATAGCTAAAGAGAGATATACAACAAAAACAAAGAGAAATCTAGATAGAGAAGGAAAACCCATGATTGGATCCTTCAATTCCTCGTGAAATCCCCTCATTCTTGATGCCCAATAATGTTCTCCTTCGTTCCCACGTTCTCTAGCCTTCAAAGAATTTATTTTTTGTACTAAAGTCGGCTATTCTTGAATGAATGTCGAAATCCACTTAAATAGGCGATTTAGGGCATCTGAGATAAGACATGGGCACGGCCGTGCTCCCGCCTGTGTGCATGCAATAACCAACAAATCTGTGGCTTGCCTTAAGACACGGACACGGGATTCTGTCTGTGTCCACTCATTGATGTCCGTGTCTTGTGCTTTTCTTCGGCGTCCAACTACACAGACATGGCTTTGTGTCCATGTCCAAAGCACCTCTGACCGTGTCCAACAAGAGTTGTTCGTGTCCCTTGGTTTCTAACTTCCAGTGGATTCCATAGCCTCCTCCACGACCGTGCTTGCTCATTTCTGTCCGTGGATGCTCAGTTGTGTCACGGATTTGCTTCCTCAAGTCTCCCACGGACGTGTCTTGTCATTCCAAGGCTGTGTCTCACTCCCAATGCCTCAAATGTCATCGTTCAAGCCCCGTTTTGACTTGTTTTCATTCGTTTCATCAAGACAACATCAATTAACCTAAAAAATACAATATAAAGCTTAGAAGTACCAAAACTAATGACAAACGACCAATTCGTATTCAAAACAATATAAATTAATGCACATAAATACGTATAAATATGTGTTCATCAGCTCTCGACACTTATTTGTGGAATGTCCATTAGTTGAATGAAATCGACAATAAGCTTCCACGTTCCTGATTATTGGCTTATTTGTCCTCCCAGGGAACTCTTGAAGTCCCAACCTCTAGATAGCGGCTAAGATGTTGGATCTAGATTATGTCAAAGGAGTGAACTGGTTGAACAAATGCTTAGATGACTCCTCGACCTTCCATTTTTTTCTTATCTCATGCTAGCTCATCATCCTTATTCTTACGATTTTTATTGTTCTCGTCTTTGGTCCCTATTATCTTCATGACATTGGCTTGCAAGATGTACTTATTAGCACGAACAAAGAGGTCGACCAAGGTCTTCAGTTGATCAAGAGATAATGACTTCTGCAGCTACACTGAATCACCCCCTGTAGCATTGTCGTTGTCACCACCACTCCAAGTTGTAGATCTTGAACCTCGGAAGTAGCATTCCTGAATCTATCCACGTACTTCCAAAGAGTCTTCTTCTCACTCTGTCTAATGCTCAACAGGTATGTGCATCTTTTTTCCTCTTATTATTGATGTTGAAGGCATTGATGAACTCCTTCCTGACTGCTCAAAGCAAGAAAGTGATGCCTCTTTCAACCCATTGAACCAATAATGAGCATGATCTTTCAACATAATCGAGAATGCACGACACATTATGGCATCCTCCCATCCATATAGAAGCATGATTGCTTCATAATTTTGGATGTGCTCACACGAGTCCTCTTTTTTCAAAAAAGTTGGCAATTGCAGCATCTTATACTTCGGAGGGAGTGGCTTTCCCTTGACCTCCTTAGTGAACAAAGTTATCGTCCGTTGTTGCTCATCCTCTACGAGCACCATCTTCTTTTGTTCAATTACATCCTTTATGATCTTTTTTATGTCTGCAACTTCTTTGACATTCATCGAGGATTGATGCTCTGCTTCAATCTTCCTTAGTAGGATCTCCTTTGCAGGTACTCTCCACCATTTTAGGATATTTCTCTTCCTAATTTCAACTCGAGCTTTGGGCACCGAGGCATCAATGTGCCCTTATTGAGGTGGAGGATTTCGATGTTCTGGAACTTGAGAAAGTCGATGATGGCTTTTTTTGCTAGATGTCATATCTTTTTGCTACTTCTCCACTTTGAGCATAGGCGTACAAGGTGGGTGGAAGGGCTATTTGAGAAAAAAAAAACTGTTAGAATAAGGCCACCATCTCGCCTAGAGCTCTCTGGTTCTCTTCGTTCTACTTTCTTAATGTCTCGTAGTCGACAAGTGGAAGGGATGACGGTTCTCAATGCTTCCACTCCAACTTTGACACCAACTCCTATTGTCTCCTCTTCACGATGTCCGGCTTAGTGGGAAGATGTTTGCACCATGGTGAATGTTGTAGATGTTTTTGATGAACTTCTTGAACGTCGACGAGCAATGCTTTTAGTTGAATTCCCCACAGACAGTCACAATTATTGTTGCCTCGATTTTGACAACAATAAATAAAATAACTCAAATTATTGAGAATTTGAACGACGCCTCAAAACCTACAAACACCAAATACGATGATGTCGGGTTACTCCTAAGAGAGTCTTCGACGCTCAATCAATAGGGATTTTGATAGAGTATTAGTGTGAATAGTAAGTAATGTGTACCTCAATGAGTTGTCACTCATACATATTTATAAAGTGTCGATTAATGTGAGTATTGTAAGGTTTTGTAATGTTTCATATTGATGACTATTTGTAACGTCTCTTTTTCACAAATTTAATAGAATTTTATTAAGTGTTGAACATTAGCCTTTGGTATCCTAAAAATGATTGCTTTGATCTTGTTGGCTATAGTGATGTTAATCACACAGGGAGCCAACTTGATAGGAAAAGCACCTCGGGTACGTGCCAATTCTTGGGAAACACACTTGTGTCTTGGTTTTCTAAGAAGCAAAATTGTGTTGCATTGTCTATTAATGAATCTGAATATGTAGCAGCTAGGAGTTATGTTGCACAGATTTTATAGATAAAATAACAGCTTTTTGATTTTCAAATCAAGCTTTCCAAAATTCCTATCAAGTGTGACAATACAAGTGCCATCAATATTTCCAAAAATCCCATTCAATATTCTAGGACCAAACATATTAATATTAACCATAATTTCATTAGAGATCATGTTCTCAAGGGAGATATTTAACTTGATTTTGTTGCATCAACTGATCGGCTTGATGATATTTTGACAAAACCCCTTGATGAAAAATAATTTGTTTCCATTCGTAGACGCATTGACATGTGTGCTTTGAATGAGTTTTGATTGATTGTTTATACTCATTTGTATTCATTCATACACATACATTAAAGTGATCCACGTGCAAATGTGAAATCACTAAAGTTGGAAGGAACAAGGTTCTAAGTTTTGGTATCTACAAGTATAATTGGCACGACCCAAAAACGGACCGTGGCCGGCGTACGAAGCGAACCGTCTAAACAAGCCCGACCCATCTCGCACAAACCTTAGAGTATAGAACTTATACCAAAAAATCATTTATTATTAAACAACCTATTATCAAATTTCAGTAGTTTAATAACTAAAAGTTTTAAAAAATAATATTCTTAAATAATAAAATGAAATATTATTATAATAACGAAATACAAAATAAATAGTTATAAGTCAAATTATTTAAAGATTAAATGATAACAAATACAAATTCATAACCCACAGATAACTAGTGTGGAGCTTCTAACAAAATAGATAATATATGACCTGAACAATATGACACTCAATGATGACAAGAACGTCTCACTAGGCGCGGAGTATCAGATAACTGCTATCAACCAAAACCTGAAAAATAATTTTAAAAACAAAACTAAACAAGAAAAATAACGGGGTCAGAACCCAGTGAGGGATAGCACTCCAGATTGCCTCTTTCGTGCCTCACGGAGACCGTTTGAAAAATATTTTCCAAAAATATCACATACACGTATATATTGTATACTATTAGTATACACACGTATTTCTACAAATAATAATTCAGAAATTCCTTTTGAAATTCTTCGCAAACAAAACAGGCAACAAACAGTCAAAAAATTAAATAAATAAATCAAATCAAATATTTTATTTTCAAAGTATTTACTAAAGAACAAAACATTTAAAAATCTGACAAAAACCAAAATGAAACAAAAGGAGTTAAATAAATACAATTTCAAATATATAATAATTTTCAGATTACATTTGCCAAAACATTTATAACCAGAGTAAACATCATACAGTCAGACATATATATATATATATAACAGAATTAGACAATGTTAAATTCCAAATCATGTGTGGACTACTGCCACATAAATGAATCGGTATCAAATCTCAAATTATACGTGGACTACTGTCACCAAATAAATCAATTCACATGTGTTTTTGCTGAAACACATGGTTACCATCTTACCCTGGTAACTGAGTATTCATAATGGTATATCAATGGCTACGCTTACCCTCGTAGCATAGGTGTCCTAAGTCAGATTAAATAAATTAAAACAATTTCAAACAAACCAAGCATGCACATCATAAGTACATATATAAGTATTTGATGTGCATGCTTGGTTATATATATATATATATATATTAGAAAATATATTAATATTCAAACATAAAACTTATTAAAGAAAATATGTCTAATTTTAGAAAATGAGAATATTACAAAAACATGTAAAAATACAGAACATAATATTTATTATGAATTTCATAATAAATATCAAAAAAATATTTATTTCAAAACTATACTTAAATTCAGACATAAATATTATTTCAGAATAGAACATTTATTCCAGAAAATAAAATGATTTCGAAAACAAATTTCATATATAATTAAGGCATTTCAAAATAGATAAGGTTCAGAAGACACAACCTATGTGTCTGAAGTTGTCATCATACTCACCTAGACAACGAGTTAATAATCCAACTCACGGTCCATCAGTGAATAGCTGATCACCTTGAAAATCGAGCAGAACTGAAAACAAAAATTTATCTTATTGGGATCAGACACGGTATCTGTGACAATACTGAATGTATGGAATACAAATATAAATGCAGATATTCGTTCGACTTTGAAAAATCTATTTCGGTTAAAATTTATCGTTCTAGTCTCGAAAATCGAAATTTACGTAAAATTACAATTTAGTGTTCGACTTTTGTAAAATTACATTTTAGTACCTAACACCTCAAAAAATTATGACTTACCTCAAAAAATTATGACTTAGTCCCCTAAATTTTCAAAATTTATAAATGAGTCCTCTAAGTATTTTAAAATTATAATTTAATCCTCTAATTTATTAAAATTACAAATCTGCCACTCTACTTATCAAAATTACAAATTTGTTCCACATTGTAAAATATCAGATTTGGTCCTCTATTTATTTTGAATCATGTAAAATGTTATGCTTAGTCCTTTTGATATAGAAACACACCAAATAGTCCCTAGTTTCTATCCAAATTTGGATTCAATCCCTCCAAACAAACCCATTGTTTTCAATTCATTCAATCAACTCTAATCCACTCAAAGCAATCCCAGAAATGTTAATCCACCTCAATTTTGTCCAAGATCATCACAAATCATCCAAACCGTCCCGCTCAATTTCGGACCGGAACACCCATTTCCATAAATCTATTCAACCTCCATTTCTAGCTTAGATTTATGGTTTCCCAGCTCAAGTCCATCAAAACCCAACAAAAACGAGTTCAAAAACTACCCAGAAATACTTCAAATCCATAGAGTTTTCTTTCGAAACCCATTTACAATTTTAACAAACCCAAACCAAAATAAAAGAAAAATAATCAACTAAATTCAATTATTTACCTTGATTTGAAGAAAATAATCAATTTTCACTCAATTTAACTCCTCAATACACTTTAAAAATTTCATTAACATAAAAAAAAAAATTAACACACCAAAATATCATTAATTATTTAATTAATACTTCAAATTAAAATTGATCCTTCAAAAATAATTAATTCAAAAAAAATTTCAACGGAAAATTACCGGAATAAATAGTAAAAAAATCAAGATATTACAATAATGTGCGCGTTGAAGGTGGTATAATGCACGTAGTTGGAGGTCTGATGTCTCTGAGTTTATCAGTTTTGGCTACTAAGTGCATTGTAGAGGTATTGTGTACATAGATCATCATGTTCATTCAGTGGAAAAATTTATGGATGTGTGTTACGAACTTTGATGAAGGTAGTAAGCACATAGTATGTCACGAGTAAACACAAGAAGTTTTTTGGGTTTGTACTGTGCACGTTGATGATATACTGTGTGCATTGTCAAGGATGGAATTATTTTTTAGTATCAGGTATGGTGTATTGCTTGCTTTGTATCGGGTAAAAGGCATGTAGTACATGAGGCAGTAGCAGTGGTTCAGAGGTGCCTGAAGTATATACGTAGAAAAGGATGTAAAGTACATAGTACTAAGATGAATGGTCGTATGGAAAATGCTCAAGGCATGTTGTATTTAAATGGAGGATGGATATGTGTGCTTAGTATGTGAAGAAGGCACGTTGATGCCATTTTGTCTCTTTTGTGCGCATAGAACGTTGGTGTTGTATACGTAGAGCCCTAACCCTATTTGAAACAGAATCATCTAGAGTTCTTTCTAGCTGCGTCTGTGCGCGTAGTATGATGTTCCAAGTACGTAGGTCTTCATAGACTTATCAATGTACGTAGAATGAAGTATTGTGCATGTAGATGGTTTCACCTGCTTAAAAACTCAGAATCACTGTTTCCCTCTCACTTCTGAAATTTTTAAAACTCAAAACAAAATCATTCCCGCTCAGAATCTACCATTAAAATTGAAACCTTTCTCTCACTCAAAAACAAAACCCAAACTCTCTAAAACTCTCTCCAACAAATTCTCTCTTAGATTTCTTCAAAATTCTGAAACCCTAATGCACCTTCTAAACCCTAAATCTTACGTAGTGTCTCTGTTTCAATGGTTCCAAAGAAGAAGATTGAAATTTGCACTAAGATGACACACAATAAAAATGCCTCGGAGAAAGGCGAGTCATCTAAAGGAGTCAAGCATCTGAGAAGCACCTAAGATTCAATCTACACAAAATCAGGTATTCTAATAACTCCTCATTCTAAGAAATCAAACAATAAAAAGGGAATAGTCATTGAAGATGAATTTGACTCGGAGAAGTTTATTGATATTGAGATTGCTAGGTTGTATAATCATCTAGCAAGAGTTGAGTTTTCAGACTCTAGATTATTTGATTTCCATTCTTTGACGGATGAAGGTTTGAAGATAGAACCAGATTTTTATAGGTTTTGGTTTAAGATATTTTTGTGTAGTTGGTGATGACTAATATCCTGAGAAGGTAAAAGAATTTTATGCTAATGCTTGAAAATGGGAGAACAAGGATGAGGAGGATATCCTTGGATTTGGATATGTTGGAGTATCTAGCTGAGTGAATGGTGTAGATATAATGGTTAATGAAAGCTTGTTGAATTCTCTGTTTGGATTGCCTAGCGATGGTTGTGTGGTTAAAAGAGAAAAAAGGAGTCAAAGAATTTTTCGATGAAGATACTCAAATAGTGGTTGTTGACTTTGATGAGATTAAGAGGTATATGTTTGATAAGGCTGGAGTGTTCAAGGTTGAAACGAAGCTACTTGATCAAAATGACTTTGGAGCAAAGTGGAAGATGATGCATCTCAATTTTACCATGATCTTGTAACCGAAATCACACACACAGTCCCTATTGACAAATCAAGATGTGATTTTTGTGTACTTGTTGATGAAAGAAAGGAGGATTAATTTTGCCTGTGTAGTTATTGATTGGATGTTAGAGATGGTGAAGAATTTCAACTTGCCAACATTCAAAGTGAAAGATAGGCAATGAAGGGAAAGCACCATTTGGAAGTCACCTCATGCGAATTGTCCAACACTTTGATATCAACTTCAGAGGATATGATTTGGTTGAGGTGTTGGAATCTCGCAAAATCAGAATTGAGTCACTCAAATGCATAAAGTGTTATAGAATAGTGGGGAGAGAGTATGTTTTCCAGTATTATTTGTGAGAAGATGATGTGATGGTTCATGAAAAAGACAATAAGCGAATGCTTGCGAAAGACGAGATGGTATTTCTGAAAAGGGATAATGAAGAGAAAAAGAAAATTGCCAAAGAGGCATGATGAGGAAGCCGAAATGGAAGTTGAGGATGAGGAAGCTGAAACTGAAATTGAAGGTGGTGCAAGTACAAGCAAGGTTAGAATAAGTAAACTTGATATGTTGAGAAGAGATTTTCAGGACTTTAAGGTTGGTATTGAAGCTAATTTTAAAGTCATTATTAGCTTACTTCAGAAAAATAATGAGATGCTGGAGAATCTCATATCAGAAAAGCAATCTACTGAAGCCAAAGATCCACCTATTGCTGAAGTTCCCTCAATTTCAAGAGGGCCTCAACAATCTTAGTCAACAATATTCCACATCTTGTGATTATTGAAATGGAAAATTCAGAACAAGAGCAAGGAGACCCACTGTAATACCCCAAATAATTTTTATAATTATTTTTGGGATAATTATATTTGGAGTAATTATTTTGAATAATTTTTGGTGGATAATTAGTTTTGGGAATAATTATTTTTAGATAATTATTTGTGGAATAATTATTTTTGGATAATTATTTTTAATAAATTTGGGTAAAAATTTTGAAATAATATTTTTTGGTGTTAATATGATTTTTGACGTATATTGGGTAATTAAATTAAGTGGAAATTGGTTGGAATTGAAAAAAAGAAAGAAAAGAAAATAAAAATCGAACTACAAGTCGTCTGATTTTGGGACCAAACGGCGTGTCGTTTCGCGCGTGTGCACAGTCGTCCGTGTGAATGAACGAAATGACATGTCGTTTGCGTCGAAGAGGAAACGACAAGTCGTTCGCGTTGACGGACGTTCGGTCGTTCATTCTGAAGGGACAAACGACGTGTCGTTGGAGTTGCCAAACGACGTGTCGTTTGAGTTGCCAGACGACCGGTCGTTCGAGTCAACAGTAACCGACTTCTGACTTAACAAAACGACGTCGTTTTGAACAAACCAAAACGACGCCGTTTTGAATCGAACCGAACCGCCCAGA
>CAODLS010922962.1:0-14942 GCA_948243855.1 Flueggea neowawraea | reverse complement strand
TAAATATAAAACCCCGAATTATTATTGATTAATCAAATTAACCATCTTAATAATTCGTTCACCACTAAGAGAGAATATTTTGTAATCAAACAAATTCATTCTTTGTGTGTGACCCTATAAGCCCACTCGAAATTGGCAATGAGCATCGTCCCAACCTTTAGGCCCAAAGCCCATAAGAATTATCTAGTAATACATTATGGCAACCCAAAATCAAGTGGTTGTCGGTGATTCGAGTTAACCTTTCACAGTCTGATGTGTAGTCCTTTTGTCACCCGATATCTCATCTAAGCATAAGGCATGGTCACATGTCAACCTTATATAGCTTAGCTTGTTTCTTAATCTTGAGTAAATTGACATAACAAATGACATTGACAAACGCCTTTATCAATTAATTTGAGTATGCATACATGCCATCAATCCTACTCATCAAGTGGCCAACAAATATCACTCTTCAAAAGATGAACAAATCCATCACTCTCGCTATCACTCCTCTACATGATTCATGACATATCCAATCATAGACTTTATTGTTACCCTGTTACGGATAACGTTTGACTAAGTGAAAACATGTGATTCCTTATGTAGGAGTCGATAGTGAGTTTCAGTCAGAGGACTCAAACATCACCACTGCATGAAAGCTACTTTGTGACAACGATCCATGAAGTGCTTTCATTCGAGCCAGTCCAATACATGTTCCCCAACATGCTTCTATGTTCTAAGTTGATATCTCATATCCATAATCAGTAAAGCGTGATTATCCACTTAGCAATATACTAATCTTTAATTCATTATCATTCCCATGATAATGATCGATTAGGGACATTTAGAGTAGTTTTCTTTTATCCTTATGGTTTTACTATCTAGTTGGCATAAAGAAGAATAAACTATTGATGTAGTTTTATCTTCATAAAACAAATAATATTTAATAGAAATTAAATGCCTCTTTATTATTAAATAAAGCGAAATAACAATATTTGCATGATTGGGCTAGGGCACAAAACTAAAAAAACTTAGATATATCCTTCTTCATCCTTGGCCAACAATACGATTCTCAAAGATCCTAATACATCTTAACGTATCCTGGATATGTAAAATATGTAGAACTATGACCATAAGTCATGATTTCTTCGCATAAGCAACCTAAAGATGGTACACATGACCTCAAACCAAACCAAAGGACTCTCGAATCATCAACACTGAACCCAGGTACACTAGATGACTTGATCGTCTCAATCAAACCTTGAATCTCAACATCATCCTTCTAAGCTTCTTAAATCGGACAAACAACTGGGGTCTCGCTTCGATGTGACCAAGCAATACCCCTAAATCATCAAACTACAACTTAAATGCATCTTCTAATTATCCTTTCACTCTAACATTATTAGTCGTCTGCCAACCAAAATATGGGTTAAACTACACATCTACTTTATATTCAAAGCATTAACAACGACGTTAGCCTTGCTAGGATGATATGATATAGTGCAATCATCATCCTTAAAAAATCCCAACCAATGCTTTTTCCTTAAATTCAGATCACATTGTCAAAATATGCACTTAAGACTCTTATCATATGTGAAGATCTCGAAATCTCTCCATACAGATAATCTCTAAATCTTAAGTGCTAACTCAAGATCATATGTCAGATAGTTCTGCTCGGGCCTATTAAGTTGTCTTGATGCATAGAAAACCACATGCCATGCCACATCAATACACAACGTAAGCCAACCCTCGAAGCATCGTAGTATACTATAAAACATCTAGAACCCGACGATAGTGCTAGCATTGGTGCACTTGTCAGACACTTTTTTAATATCTAAAAAGATGTCCTCACACTTGTTAGTCAATACGAACTTATTTTTTTTTTGATTTAGTCTAGTCATAGGAGCTATAAATCTAGAGAATTCCTGGATGAATCTTCTATAATACCAGGCCATCCCAAGAAAACTCTATATTTCTATGAAAATCTAAGGTCTCTCCTAATGAAGTACTGCTTCTACTTTCTTTTGGTCCACTATAATGCCTTTTCTCGATGCCACGTGTACTAAGAATGCCACTTGTTCTTGCCAAAACTTGCACTTCAAGAACTAGCATACGACTGATGTTCTTGCAAAGTCTACAACACTAACTGATGAACACTCAATTATACATATTTGAATTCCTATCATTTTGGGTATAATTGAGATGTTTTCATAGGTTCTGGTACTTTAATCGTTCATATTTTGTTTTTCAGTTCATGTGATGGTGTCGTGAAAGAATTGAATGAAAGCAAGCCAAAACATAGATTAAACGACAACTTTCGAGGCTTTCAACACAAGACACGGTCGTGTAATACCATTTCCTATTTGTCATTATCAAACGCACCTCCAAAAAGCAAGACACTGTATGGAAGACAAAGACATGGCCGCGTAATTGCATGATTTTCCCGTGTACTATTCGACAGAGTTAAGTGCACATCCATAAAGCAATACACAGGCTTGCAAACAAAGACACGACCGTGTCTTACGAGTTGTGCCTATGTCTTACCAGTTTTGGAACCAAACACTGTCAAAGAGCTGAAACAACGAAGTCTTAAAGCAAGACACGGTTTGGGAACCAAAGACACGGACGTGTCTTACCAAAACACACCATTTCGGCCTATTTATGCTTTGAACGAACCCTAGAACAGGGAGGCCACCATTTGCACACAAAAATAGAGTTCTAAATAGGGAAAGAGCTGGGTTTCCAGGGGGGAACGTCTTTGGAGTGGATCAACATCAAAATCGAGTGGATTGCTTGAAGATTGAAGGATTCTCGATGGGTTCTCTCATTCTCTCTTGTTTCCATTCAGTTTATGTTGTTGTTTTTATTGCAATTATGAGCTAAATCTTGTATGCATCTAAATGTGATGAACCCTATGATGAATTGGTGAATGGGTTTTGTTATTTTGTTACTTTGTTCATGAATTGAGACTCATTTATGATATATGTTGTTGTTGTTGGATTGATTCTACCGGTGTTTTTATTTGACAATTGATTGCATGCGTGGGAATTAAGAGATTTATCGTTTGTTTAGAATCGCTCATAAGTGAGAGGAGTTGTACGCAAACCTAGAGATAGGTCGACATAAATCTTTCATATTAAGGTTAAACTTAATATGGGAATTCATTAATCTGTGTTAATGCAATGTGGGGGTATTAATTCGGAAGAGCTTTTGGTTAATCAACTTGACGTTAGATGTTAACTGACTCGAGAGAGAGGTTAATGTACTTTAGGAATTCCTATGGTCCAATTGTATGAATAAGTGACTTAGTGACGAGGTCGGTTTTGCTTAGGTAGTCCTAGAGGGATTCAACATTTGGATGCTATTATTACCCTTGATTGCTCGATTCTTAAACTCTCTTTGTGTTGTTGTGTTGTGTGATGACATGTCTCCATTCCTTTTATGTTTATAGGCTAGATAATAGAGAGACAGTTATTACTAGTACTCTTATTCTCTGTGGGATACAACACTCGGTACTCATGTCCGCATACTATATTTTGATAGGTGCGTTTGCCTGCTACCACTAACCTTAAGTTGTCCTCGTGCTCTTCTCTACCCCTCAAGTACACCAAAATGTCATCAATGAAAACAATGACTAACTGATCTAAGTATGGTCTAAAAATCATGTTCATCAAGTCCATAAATGTCGCTGGTTTATTAGTCAAACCAAACAACATCACTAAGAAATCATAGTGACCACACCTAGTTCAAAAGGCTTACTAGGAATGTCTTCACCATAGATCCACAGCTGATGATATCCCAACCTCAAGTCGATCTTGGAAAACCACTATACACGCTGTAACTGGTCAAACATATCATCTATCATCAAAAGTGGACACCGATTCTTCACTTTTACCTTATTCAGCTGATGGCAGTCGATGCACATTCGAAGGCTCCTATCCTTTTTCTTTACGAATAGTACCAGACCACCACAAGGTGAGATGCTCGGTCGCATAAAATCCTTATCTTGCAACCTTCTCAACTGAGTCTCTATTTCCTTCAAATATGTTGGTGCCATCTGGTACGATGGAGTTGATATCAAATCCACACCATATTGGACTTCTATTCCAAATTCAACCTCTTGCTCAAGAGGTTGTCTTGTTAACTTTTCAGGAAATACATCCAAAAATTCTCGGACCACTGAGACGTCTTCTACCCTCAACTCTCATCCTTCTGGTTTGATAAAGAAAAAAAAGTTAAATATGCCTCGGATCCTCAACAAATCATCTTTTCTGCTCGAATAGCCAATACATGCCCTCATATTATGCTGCCTCAATCACACTGATAGCAAAACTCACCATAATAGCAAAACTCACCTTAACCTGGCAGTCCAAAGCATATCCCCTTTATAAAGCTATATAGGGTAGCATCCCAAGTTGAAAGCCAATTCATACCTAGTATGACATCAAACTCCCTAATGTCTAGGAAGATCAGATTGGCAGCCAGCTCGTGCCATCAATGGCAATCACGTAACCCTGAACTCTAGAGCGAGTTAATGTCTTCCTATCCGATGGTGACAATACCTATAACAATTAGTCAAACTGATGTAACACCAACCCCTCATGCTCAAAGAAATAAGGTATAGTAAATGAATGTGATGCACCAATATCAAACAATACACAAGTAGAAGTACCAGAGACAGAAATCGTACCAGTCACCACTGCATTGGAGGCTAGCGCCTCTTGACGTGTGAAATGATAAACATGTACCTGGCCCTCTGTTATAACTAAACAACTCTAACCAGCAGTTTACCATGCTCCCCACCATAACTGGCCTTACCACGACTCGCTAACCGTGGTGCACCTTTCCCTACACCTGCAGTAGCTGTACCCAAACTTCTTGCTCTAGATTGTCCAACCTGGGTCCTAGTACACAATTTCAAAGGGAACTCAACCATCTTGTGTCCTGGCTATTGATAGTAAAAATAATTGCCAGCCACCTTATTGTAAGTCACGAGATGCCTTTTCCTAGAAGTAGCACAAGGCAAATACAAGCTCCCTAAAATCTTCCCTCCGATGCTCCCAACTGGTTGTACCACATTGTAAATTTGAGAACTTAGACTGGGCCTGTGCCCTGCCATGGAATGTCAAAGTCTCTAATCTTTGTGAACACTTTGACCCCGACCCTAGTGGCCTCTAAAAATCAGCCTTGGTCTTTGCCTTTTTTGGCTTCCTCAGGTGTGTCTCATTGTAATTCTCCATGCTCCTGGCAGACTCAGCAATCTGCCCTACTGTGCTCAATCCTAGAGTCATTCAAAAACTTCCTTACCAGTGTCTCCTCGTTGTGACACTCTGCAGGTGCATACTTACTCAACTTCTTAACTTTTCCTTCTACACTATCACTAGCATCCCCTGTGTTTGATGGAAATCATTAAACTCATCTGCCTTCTTGTATCTTATGCTTTTGGGAAGGACAGTCATAATAATATCACTCATACTTAGCCCAAGTCACATATCCATAGGTCCCACAACTCTGCCACCATAAGCCCATTCAATTGTCCAATGATAAAGCAGTAAGTCTGACCTGAGCGTTGGAGCAATGCTCTACTATAGTGAAGAAATTGGGAGGATTCTCCCCCATCTTCTCTGTAAACCCATGGGGCTTCAGCTTCAAGAACCTGTCTAATAAGTCACCAGCCTCATCTCGTGGAGCTATCGGTGCCACTATTGAAGAAGCTAGTATGGTCGCCTATAGCTGAGCCTATGGACCAAATGGTGTCGTTGGTGGTGTGATGGATTTTTCTACAGGTAGTTGAGCTGTCTGACTGGGAAGATTCTTATCAATATGCTCGAGAACCCGACTCATACGCTCAAGCATATGAAATTGAGTTGTAAATAGCTACTGAAGAAGTAATGGCTCCGGCTGTGGCTACTGCTGAGGTCCAAATGTTGAACCAGTTTTGGTCACAATGTGTATTCCTTCTAAGTTTTGATGATTTAACAAAATATTTGAAATAGTCGAGTTACATATGTAGTATAACCTCTACGCACGTTGAAGGATGTTCTAAGCGTTTTAAGACTAGTGCTATGCATGTTGATCATACTGGAGAAATTCTGGATTTTTCTAGAATGGACATTATGCATGTAAAAGAACATATAATGCACATAGAATCGGTGTTATGCGTGTAGATTGGGATACTATGTACATATACATGTTCAACTCAGAGAGTATAGTGGTCCAATATGGATGTAAGGAGCGTAGAAGGGGATGTTGTGCATGTAAATGGGTTCTACTTAGAGAAAAAAATAGTCTAGACTCGTGTTGCATGCATTATACATTGTTGAAGCCACGTAAAATAGACAAAGATCCTACTAGTCTGAAAGCTACATCATTCTACACACGTAAAAAGTGGTTCCACACAAGTAGATGGGTTTTTGCTAAAAACTGAATAGTGCTCACGAGACAAGTCCCAGCGACGCTCTATCTTAGTAGAATGCACGTAGAAGAGTGAAGATGATATTCTTGAGTAGATCATACTATGCATATAGGAAGGGTTCTACGCACGTAAATGAGAATGACATCAGATCTGAAATGAAGATAAATTATGTTAAAAAGCATCATAATTTCAAATGGGAATATTCTTTGACAGAAGATTCGGTGATTTCAAAGGATCTTATGCTATTCACGTAGAAGGCTTATTACTCACGTACATGAGGATGACATGGAATACCTGACAAATTTGACATGCCCTCAGGATTTTAAATTTGAATATACTCTGATACAGTCATGTGAAGGAACAAAGATCTAACACAACCACGTAGTAGATTGTGCAAAGCGCACAAGCATGAAGACTTATGCATGTAGAAGAAGTCTAATGCACGTAGTAGTTACCAAGTATCAGGTCATTTTAAGGCAATAGATACTAGAAGCAATACTATGCCCGCAATAGGAGTTTGTCACATGTACTACTCTTATGAAATGATAGACTACGATGTAAGACCTATGATACATATATAACATGTGATAACATTAGTAATATCAGTTTTTGTAATTCTCTCACAACGGTTATATTGAGATTTGCAATGGATATTATTAGGAGAATGGCTATAAATAGATGTGCCCAGTCCATAGGTAATTAACTGATGTTATTAATAGAGTGCCTACGCTTTTTTTTGTTTGATTCTTGATTTTCTCTCTCTTTTGCGTGTTCATTGTTTTCACTTACCAACTAAGCTTTTCTATTGCTATTTTCTATTGGGTTGGTGTGTGAATTTTATTTCAGTTCAACGAATCTATTTGTAATCAGGCTTTGGTATTAAAGCTTGTGGGTAGTATGGGTTTGTTTGTTGAGCCTTGAAAAAACAAGAGAGGTTTCTAGTGATCCTTAGAAAACTAGTGTTGGCTTTGTTATTTCAGCTAGAAAACAATTGTATAAAGGTTTCTTATGAGCCTGAAAAAATAAGGAGTTGTATGTTAGTGTTATGCCCTAGCCCAATCACATGTACGTTGTCATTATTATTTAATAAATATGAGGCATTTCATTTTGGCATATATATTTATATGTTATCATGTTATTTGGTAATGCAGTAACTTAATAAAAGTATCCATTAATAGTTAATTATGTCTTATGTCATCAAGTATGTGACTTGATAATAAAACCTTAAGATAAAAGAATACTATTCTAAATAGTCCCTAGTCATTTATTATCATGGAAATGATAAAGATTTAAGTATTAGTATGCACTCTGAGGGATGATCATGTTTTACTGATCATGAATAGGGATATTACTCAAAACATAGATATATGTTGAAAACATGATATCGGACTGACCTGCTATGAGAAATATTACATGGAATATGTCATCAGTATTTCTTATCACAGTAGTGATATTTGAGTCATTCGACCTTAAATCATCATGGATTCCTACATGAGGATTTTTTTTGTTTTAATATAGCTCAACATCATTCGTAACAGAATGGTAATACAAGCTATAATTGGACATATAGTAAATCATGTGGAGTAATGCGAGTGACGGTGAAGGAATTTGTCCCGCTCGTATTTGAGTGAGATATCTCTTGGCCACTTGACAAATAGGACTGATGAAATGCATGGTTGTGCTCAAATGAGATTGACAGGGTTATCAATATCATTTGTTTTGGTCAGTCTACTTGGCTATCAATAAATTTTTGAATAAGCTATATAAAGATGACGTGATCCATGTTTTATGAGATATCGTGCAACAAAAAGGATTAAATAACAAACTGTGTTTTAGGTTTTATCGAGTAACCGAATTCATTCATATTGGGTAGTCATAATGTCTTGGTAGAGCCTTCTTGTGACTTGTGGGCCTAAATGATTATTTGGACCTACTTCCAATATTGAGTGAACCTATAGGGTTACGCATTAGAACGCGTTGTGCGATATTTATCTTGCTATTATTTTATGCAAAATAGTTTGTTTATAAAATATTTTTTAAAACAAATTAAAATTTGTTTGACCTAGTCAAAGTAGTTTTTTTGACTTAGTCAACTAAGAGGGGATTTGACTTACTCAACATGGCATTTATTTATTTATTAATGACATAGATAAATGGGGGCCGAATTTATATTTTATCTATGAAATAAAATGGGCCATATTTATTGATTAATAAATAAATAAATAATTAAGTGATCAGTCCTTGTTAGACAAGGAATAAGAGTAGTCTTGTAGGGCAAGAGTTAGGACTTCTAGTAATACTAGAACTAGGGTTTGCCTAAGTCTATGAATAGGCTTCTTATGAAACTCTAACATACTTCTTATTGGCGTCCACTTCATTTAAAGAGAGAGAGAAACTAGCAAAGTTTTTTTAAGAGTCAAAAATTTGGTGCTAACACATAACCTGAGTTCGGTTCGTTCGTGTGGATACCAGTAGAGGACGTTCTCATCCTGTAACATCTATTACTCAATTCCAGCAGCATATGCTCATCACTAATTCGAATTTGTGAGCTAAGAACATATTCCTTAGTCGGTTCCGTCGAATTTCTTGGATCTTTGGTGAAATTCATTGACAAAAAATTTTATTTACGTTGCGTGTATGTTTCACGGATTCCACCAGTGGTATCACAGACAGGTTGCAATTTCAATAAATCTGATTTCTTATTATGTTATATATATGAATTCATGTTTAATGATCTTTTATATATGATATAATATGTTCATGAGTTGTTGTTTGCAAATTCGGCTCATAATGTCTAATGGGATTAAAATCACATTGTTTGTAATTCGGCCATGTTGTTTAAAGTTCTACTCCTACTATGACTAGGATTTCTATTTCTAACATGATTAGAAATTAGTTATGACTAGGTTTACTACTTCTAATGTGATTAGGAATACTACTCCTAGTATGATTAGGGTTTCTAATATGATTAGAATTAATTTTATGAGTATGAAATGTATTTTTAAAGGGTAATCCGAATATTAATATGATTAATAAACAAGGGTTTTTTAAGGCAGCAACTCATTCAAAGAGTATGGTAAATTGTTTGCTTATAGGGATCACTTCTAATGTGATTAGGAATACTATTCCTAGTGTGATCGTCGTTCTAACTCTGCTTAGCACCTTATAATTAATCATATGTTTACACACCGAATTTTATTTCATGGAATTTTATTACATGTTCATAATATGATTATGTGATGTATGTGTTTATATGCTTTTGCATGGTGCATGGCATGGCCTTAGATAAATGTTCAATGTGATTGGCAGGTTATATTATGGGATTATACTATGTAATTTTATTTCATTTTATTCTATTTTCGGTTGTATGAGACAACACGTGTGTCTTATATTTCATTACTTTAGTATAGACTAGCATGGCATTGTTATTTACTTGTAATGAAAAATGGAGGCTCGTTCATGATCATGAAGTCAAGCCCACGAAGATATGGAGTTCTTAAAGGTTAAGTATTTGGTATCCATATTGGCTTATGAGGATCACTTAGGTTAATGGGCATGTCATGTCACATTTATTTATGCTTTATATATATACTTGTATGTTATGCATGGATGTTATATATATTGTTGAATGATTTTATAATGTCTAAACAAACCTAAATCCCTTACCTTAATATTAAGTCATAAAATGCCTTCCGTAGTTAAAAGCTTGTCAATACTTAGATAGTTGAAATATAGGTTCTGCCAAAGTTGGTTGTATTAGACGATCTTAGGAAGATAAGAGATGTGTATTGGTGATATCCATAAGTGTAAATATGGTTAGTCAAAACAGTTTTGGGCCTATGAGCATAAGATGGGATTTCATATGCCAGGACATGAGATGTCAAAATCCCATAAAATTCAAGAATTATATATGATATAACTGGAAAGAGTTCCTACTTAAATAACTTACTTTTAAATGTTAGAGCAAAATCCAAAAATTAAGTGAAATATGGATCTTGACTAACTAAAGCTATATGATTGTTTTAAAATTAATTAGAGGGATATTAATTTCATTAAACTTACTGTGAGTTTTAAGACCTCATTTACTAAAAACTTTGCATGTTTTTGTATATAGACAAATGGAATCAAACACGAATACTTCAAACTTTTCTCTGCGATCTGTCCTTAAGAAGGAAAACTTAGTGGGACGAAATTCCTTGATTGGTCTCGAAATTTGAGGATTGTCCTTAAACAAGTAAGGAAGCTTTATGTCCTAGAGTAAGAAATCCCTCACAAACCTACAAACAATGCCTCTAGAATTGAAAAGGATGCTTATCAGAAGCATCTAAATGATTCAGTGGATGTGACTTGTCTTATGCTTGCTACCACGACCCCTAAGCTTCAGAAGAAATTTGAGGAAATGGAAGCATTTGAAATGATGGTACATCTCAAGAAAATGTTCTAAGAGCAAGCTCGCCAATAATAGGTTGCAACCATTAAGGCATTGAATGCATGCAAGATGGCTCCAAACACTTCGATAAGTGCTCATGTGCTAAAAATGAAAGGCTACATAGATCACCTTGACAAACTTGGTGCTCCAATTAGTCAATAGTTGGCTAATGACTTGATTCTAGGTTATTTACCCAAAGTTTATGACTAGTTTGTTATGAACTAAAATATGCACCAAATGGAGAAGTCTATTGTTGAGCTACATGGGATGTTGAAGAATGCTGAAAAGAGCAGAAAACAAACCTTGTTCTTATGGTCCAAAAGAAAGAGGGTATGAAAAGGAATGGTAAGAGAAAAGGTAACAAAGCTAGTAAAGGCAACGAATAGTCCAAGCCCAAATCCAAGCCTAAGACCAATAAGCCCAAGCCACTCAAGGAGGGAGTTTGCTTCTTCTGCAATGAACCAGATCAGTGGAAGAAGAACTGCAAGCTTTACTTGAAAGATCTAAATAGGAACTGTAGCGGGGCTGCTACTTCAGGTATTTTTGTTGTAGAAGTCAATTTATCTACTTCTGCTTCATAGGTATTAGCTACTAGATGTGGATCTTTCATTTGTGTAAATGCATAGGGTCTCAGAAGCATTAGATCGTTGGCTAAAGGTGAAGTGGACCTGCGAAGTGGAAATGGGCAACAAGTTGCTGCATTAGCCGTAACAACTTATGATTTGGCTTTGCCTAGTGGAATTGTTTTACAATTAAATAATTACGGTTATGTGTCTGTTGTGAGTAGAAACATTATCTCAGTTTCTTATTTAGATTTGGATGGATTTTATTTTATTATTAAGAATAATAATTCCTCCATCTACCATGGAGACAAATTTCTGCACAATTGTCCAATGGTCTCTATGTTCTAAATTTGGAGAAACCTAATCCAATCTATAAAATTAGTACTAAGAGATTTAAATCCAATGATTTCAATCAAACCTACTTTTGGCATTGTCATTTAGGTCATGTAAACGAGAAATGCATTTCAAAACTCCATAAGGATGGACTTCTTGATTCATTTAATTTAGAATCATTTGAAACATGTGAACCAATAAGTTCAATTACCAGAGGAGAGTTTCACTACTTGAACACTTTTACCGGTGATTTTGGTAGATATGGCTATGTCTATCTAATGAAACATAAGTCATAATCATTTTAAAACTTCAAATAATTCAAAAATGAAGTACAAAATTAGCTTGGAAAAAATATTAAAGCTCTTTGATCAGATCGAGATGGTGAATATTTAAGCCAAGAATTCTACTATCATCTTAAGGAATGTGGGATAGTATCACAACTTACTCCTCCAAGAACACCAAAACGAAATGGTGTATCTTAATGGAGAAATCAAACTTTATTAGATATGGTTTGATCAATGATGACTCGAACAGATCTTCCAATATCCTTTTGAGGATATCCATTAGAAATTGTTGCATTCTTACTAAACAGAATTCCATCGAAAGCAGTTAAGAAAACACCATATGAGATATGGACAAGAAAACGTCCCAACTTATTGTTTCACAAAATTTTGGGTTATGAGGCTTATGTAAAGCGTTTGATTTCAGAAAAGCTAGCACCCAAGGCTGACAAATGGTTCTTTGTGGGGTATCCAAAAGAAACAAAAGGATACTATTTTTACATCCGATCTTAGAACAAAGTGTTTGTTGCTCGCAATGCTGTCTTTTTTGAAAGAGAGTTCATTTCCAAATGAGTTAGTGGGAGTAATATATGTCTCGAAGAAGTTCAAGAACCACAAGTTGTGATAGAACCGCCTGTGGAAATTCAACAAGACTGACAACCAGTTGTTGAGTAGACACCACTAACACAAGGCCCACGTAGGTCTGGTAGGATTTATCATGATCCTGAGAGATATGGATTACTCATTATTGATAATAATAACATGATGCTTGTGGATCATAATGAGCCCACATCCTACCAAGAAGCAGTGATGAGCATTGATTCTGAAAAAATGGCTTAAGGCCATGAAATCTGAAATGCAATCAATGTATGACAACCAAGTCTAGACTTTGGTTAATCCAACTAAGGGTGCTAAGGTTATTTACTGCAAATGGGTTCATAGGATCAAAGATGATATGACCTACAAGTCTCGACTTATGGCAAAAGGTTTCAGACAAACCCATGGTATTGACTATGATGAAACTTTTTCACTAATCGTTATGCTCAAGTCTATTAGCATTCTTCTTGCCATTATTGCATACTATGATTATGAGATTTGGCAAATGGATGTCAAAACAATGTTTCTTAATGGAAACTTACTCGATGATATGTACATGACACAACTAGAGTTTTTGTTGATCCTCAACATCCTAATAAGGTGTGTAAGCTTCAAAGCTCCATTTACTGGTTTAAAGAAAGCTTCATGGAGCTGAAATCTTCGTTTTGATGACACAATTAAAGAATTTGGTTTCATTAAAAATGAGGATGAACCTTGTGTACGTAATAAGGTTAGTAGGAGCGCAATCGTCTTCTTAGTGCTTTATGTGGATGACATTCTACTCATTAGAAATGGCATTCCCACCTTACAGAACATGAAGTCTTGGTTAAGGAAATGTTTTTCAATGAAAAACTTAGGTGAAGCTGCCTATATTTTATGCATAAGGATATATAGAGATAGATCTAAAGGTTAATTGGCCTAAGTCAAAGTTGGTACATTAGCAAGATGCTAAGAGGGTTTAGCATGCAAGACTCTAAAAAAGGACTCTTCCCAATGTCTCATGGCATTAAGCTAAAAAGGTCTCAATGCCCTACCATAAGGGATGAGAGAGAGCTCATGAATAAGATTACATATGCTTCAGCCATTAGTTCTATCATGTATGTCATGTTTTGCACTGACCCATATGTCGCCTATGCTTTGAGCATGAAAAGTAGATTCCAGTCAGATCCAGGTGAGAGTCACTAGACCGCAGTCAAGAATATCCCTAAGTACTTAAGAAGGACTAAGGATGTTTTCTTGGTGTATGGTGGAGAAAAAGGTGAATTAGTTGTAAATGGTTACATAGTTTCTGGCTTCCAATCTGACTTGGATGACTTTAGATCGCAGTAAGGATTTGTGTTTTATTTGAATGGAGGTACTATGAGCTGGATGAGTTCCAAGCAAGACACCATAGCCGATTCTAATATAGAGGTTGAGTATATAGCTGCTTTGGATATAGCCAAAGAGGCAGTTTGGATCAAGAAGTTTGTTACAGGTTTGGGTGTCGTTCCTAGTATTACAAACCCGATAGACCTTTATTGTGACAATATGGGAAGATTGCCCAAGCCAAAGAGCCCAGGTCACATCAGTGATCGAAACACATACGCAGACATTTCCATCTCATTCGTGTTAGTTTTGTGCCCTAGTCCTATCATGTATACATTGTCATTTGATTTATTTAATAAAGGATGCATTTTATTTCTATGAAATATTATTTGTTTTATGAAGATAAAACTTCATGAATGGTTTATTCTTTCTTATGCCATCAAGTGCGTGACTTGATAGTAAAACCATAAGGATAATAGGGATACTATTCCAAATGTCCCTAATCGATCATTATCATAGGAATGATAATGAATTAAGATTAGTATGTTGCTAAGTGGATAATCATGTTTTACTGATTATGGATATGAGATATCAACTTAGAACATAGATACATGTTGGGGAATATGTATTAGACTGGCCCACTATGAAAGAACTTCATGCATTGTTGTCTCAAAGTAGTTATCGCGTAGTGGTGATATTTAAGTCTTCAGACTAAAACTCGTTATCGACTCCTACATAAGGAATCAAATGTTTTGACTTATTCAAATATTATCCGTAACTAGGTAACAATAAAAGCTATGATTGGATATGTCATGAATCATGCAGAGGAGTGATAGTGAGAGTGATGGATTTGTTTCTCTTATGAGGAGTGATATATCTTGGTCACCTGATGAGTAGGATTGATGGAATGTATGCATAGTCGAATCAATTGATAAAGCGGTTTATCAATGTCAATTGTTATATCAATGAACTTGAGATCAAGAAATATGCTAAGCAATATAAGGTTGACATGTGACCATGCCTTATGCTTAGATGAGATA